>MASP02000661.1:2651-148812 GCA_001693025.2 Colletotrichum lindemuthianum | reverse complement strand
ATCGCCACCAAAATCGATCTTCCTTGTATGTAAAGTGTGCGCTTTTTTGTGCAAACCGCGTGAACGGCAGGGTCTGTCCAAGCAGTCGGTACGAGTCCAGCCCGACGGCATTCCACAGGAAACAGGTCATTGTTCAACGTCAAGTCGCTGAAACTTTCGGCCAAGTGATAGTCATGGGCGCTGTTGCTCTGCACCCGAGGCAAATAGGACAGACCGAAGCCGGTTCGAGCTGCGGTGCGGGAGCTTTGACGCCGGCCATATCATCCGACCTGTCTCTCTGCGGTGAGATCATGGTTGTCGTTGCCTGAAGTTGAGCAGTCCTGTAGTACTGCAGTCCGCTTTGGCCTCGTAGAAGGGACGTGATCCCTGCATCAGCTGGGCGTTGTTGTTTCTGTCTCGTACCGCGTCAGGCCTCTTCTCTTATCTTGGGTGCCGTGAGCCAAGGAAACAGGCGCGCGATGGGCCCTCCCTCGCGTAGCCGGATCCAGCAATGGGGTGAGTCGAGCTGAGCCTTGACGCCATCACCACCTCTTGACGTGATGGTGGAAATTGCAGCACGCGATGGACAGATGGCCAAGACGGGGTTTGACAGACCGGCGCGAGACGAGAGAGAGCGCTATTGAAGGACAATCTAGTCCTAATAGGGTAGAAACCATTCTTATCGCATCTTGTTCGTCGAAGCAGGGGCAGAGAATGGTCGTACAGGGGTCTCATGCAGGTACAAGGGCATCGTTGTCTGGAGGTGGCCGATGCATGCACGCCACGGAACTAGACACGCGGACCAGGTGTGGTCGAATCTCTCGCTGCTTTTTTGGCCGTCTTGGAGCCAATGGGCATTTATCTCTACGCCGCATGGGCTTTTGGAGCTGCTTGTTTTCCGTCATGATCCAGGTAGTCGAGCAGAGGGAGCTGGATAGTTTGGGTGGTGAAGCGACGACGGAGAAGCGGGACAGGCGGGACATGCCGCGTACTATGTAGTAAATACGGAAAGCATGGGCTAAGAGACGGCCAGGCGAGAAGGCGAGCACTCTCGTGAAATGAGCAGGCCTCCGTCGGCAAGTTTGCGCATGGAGAGGTTCTGCTCCATGCACCACCACCAGAGCCAAGGGTGAGAGCCAGGCCGGCTGCTGCTGTATTCCAATAATAGTGAGGATTGGCAATCAAAGTATGTTCTTTGCCTTTGCGATGGCCGAATTGCTGCGGTACGGCAGCGCTGGGCGCACGTTGTAGGTTCCAGACTCAGACTAGACGTCCAGCCAGCCGCACGGGGAGCTTGCGATGCTTTCCATGAAAGAAGCCAGTCCAGCTCGAATTTGCCCGGCTCGTCTGAAGTCGGGACTAAAAAACGACGGATTAAAAGATCAGCGCCAAAAGAACGGCCTGTGCTCGAGCTTGGATTTCGTGTACAGTTTCCTGTGATGGGACGAGGATGAGATGGAATAGGCGTGTGTGGGGTTTGCGATGGGATCGAGAGCGAAGGAGACGTTCAACATCAGGGAAAGGAAACTGGGAAAGAGCCATGGCCTGGCACCTTGCCTTCCGCACCTGCACCTGCCTTATTCTTACGAATAAGGTACGGAGGTACATACAGCTGTACCTGCCGGGTCTCACAGTAGGGGGCACCTGGGTACGACTCGATAATGCCAGGACCTGCAACTGGCAGCCACAGCATTTGATGGCGTCAATGTGCGGCGCCCCAGGGGATATTACCGAGTTACCGCCTGTAATAGGTTGCGGAGAGGACCGAGATAGGGACTAATGTAGCTGGTGTCAGTCCCTATCGCGCACCCAAGCCACCCATCACCAAGCCTCCCAAGCCGTCCATTTGCGGACAGCACGCCGGCACCACCGCTGGAGCCATAGTTTCTCAGTCCTTTTCCTGCCGTCCCACGCTTGGCCTTCCTCATGTTAGTGCAGCTGCAGCCCCTCGTCAACCATGGCTTTCTCTTCCACAATCCACCATCCTTTGCCCTTCCACTCCAAGGGGAGAAAGACGAGACAGCCAACTGGCTTTTGCATTTACCTACTCGGCCTCGCCTCTTGTCGACCCTCGGCTGATATCCCTTTCTCCCTCTTCCTGATCCATCTGTCGCCTCACCGTTCATAATCACGAGGTCTTCTCACCCCAGACCTCCAGCCCATTGTTGACAGAAGTTATTCATTCATCTTAAACTACAACGTATCCGCGTACCCAAGCTCGCTGACCTCATTGCTTGACTGCCTGGGGCCGTACGCACCTCACCCGAGTTTGACATAGTCAGCTTGCGCTTCCCACATCTCCGTGAGACCATACACAATGGACCAAGACCAGTACAACCAGGCCTACTACGCCAGGCCACAGGCAGGAATGCCCTCGACCGTCACCACAGCCACCGGCACTCCTCTACGCCCAGGCACTCCCAACACGGAGAACAGCAGGAACCCTTTCGGCGACGGCATCGAGTCGCAGGCTTCCCAACGCCCTCCTCTGGGCACCAACCCATTCGGTACTCCTGCAGCTTCTCGTCCAGCATCCAGCTTTGGCTCTTCCAGCGCCATTGGTAACCGCTTCGACGAGCGTTCCCAGCGCTACTTCCACTCGAGACGCATTCGTAAGGAGGACATTGAGAAGCCCTGGCTCGACAAAGCCGACCCGAAAGAGAAATGGGTCACCATTATTCCCATCATCGGTATCCTTGTCGGCCTCGGTATCTCTGGCTTCCTCGTCTGGGATGGCATTCGCAGTGTCGTCAAGCACAAGTACTGTGAGGTTCTCATTGAGGATTTCACCTCGGACAACCTCGACAGCAACGTATGGACTAAGGAGGTCAATGTCGGCGGCTTTGGGTACGTCCACGTCCGCCCTTTCACATTTCTCCCCCGCAATCCGCTAACTGCCGTCCTAGCAATGGCGAATTCCAGTGGGCTACCGCAGATCAGGAGAACGTCTACATCAAGGATGGCAACCTCGTCATCCACCCTACGCTCACCGACAACACCATGATCGAGAGGGACACCGTTGTCGACCTGCTCAAGGATGGAACCTGCACTTCGGACAAGTACTACGACTGTGTCGCTGCCACAAACACCACTGCCGGCAACTCCACCATTGTCCCTCCTGTCAAGTCGGCTCGTCTCAACACCAAGAAGGGCGCCGCCATCAAGTACGGACGTGTCGAGGTGGTCGCAAAGCTGCCCAAGGGCGACTGGCTTTGGCCCGCCATCTGGATGATGCCCGTCGAGGACACGTACGGAGCCTGGCCCGCCTCGGGCGAGATCGACATCATGGAGTCTCGCGGCAACAACTGGACCTTCGAGCAAGGCGGCAACAACATTATCTCGTCCGCCCTTCACTGGGGCCCTGACCAGGCCAATGACGCCTGGTGGAGGACCAACAACAAACGCCAGGCTCTGCACACCACCTACGGCGACGGCTTCAACACCTTTGGCCTCGAGTGGTCCCAGAAGTACCTCTTCACCTATGTCAACAGCCGCCTGCTCCAAGTCATTTACACAAACTTTGACCAGCCCATGTGGCAGCGCGGCGACTTTCCCCAAACCAACGCCAACGGCTCCCGCTTAACCGACGTCTGGAGTCAGACGGGCCGCGCCAACACCCCCTTCGACCAAAAGTTCTACCTCATTTTGAACGTTGCCGTCGGCGGCACCAACGGCTGGTTCGAGGATGGCAAGTCTAACAAGCCCTGGGTCGGCACCAGCCCCAACGCCAAGAAGGACTTTTGGAAGGCCACCGACCAGTGGCTCCCTACCTGGACCCAGCCTGAGATGACCATCAGCAAGGTCTCCATGTGGCAACAGTGTGACGGCAATGAGGAGCTGTAAAAAACAAATTGATATCTGCATGGCCATTTTCTTTTTGTTCATTGTCATCTCCAGTTGACAGATTATAGACGAGCGAGACGCTTTTTCGGGGATAGATGACAGGGCGCGCGGTGCGGGTTTCACATTGGCTGGCAATGAATTTTGGGAATACCACACTGTGGCGGCACAGAAATGTCGCTTGTATCTCGCCATGTCTTGGTGCAAATTAATTACGTCGCCAGTGTGACGATGTAGCTTGTGATCACATAATGAACGTCGCAGTTTGAAAAGGAAAAAAAGACGCATTCATTTACCATCGGTGCTTACTGTGTACTCGTGAGTGGCAATATGCTGTAATTGAGCGAGATTTGGTTGAATCAGGCTCGCATGCGTGAGTCTCTCGTCTCTCGGGGCCCTGCAGCTACATAATCATCCCTGCGTCTTCTCGACTGTAGGCAGTCAAGTCACCGATGCAGTCATGCAAAACCTTGTCAAGTCGTCTCCGCGTACTGTGCACCTTTTGTCTATGGCCGCTAATGATGATGTGCTCATCCATCACCCAAATCCGAAATCGATAGACTGCAGTGCTGCGGTGTTGGGTTACGAAGATCAAGTCTCACTGCTGACCTGGGCGCAAGGTACCTTGGTCTGTCGGACACTTTTTTTTTGGCTGCGGTGCTGCTGCAATGCGACCTCTCGGGACGCAGCATTGCATAATCTATCAGACACTCAATCTCACCGACAGGAGAGATGCGCCGCAAAAAAGATACGGCAAAAGTTGGCAGGAAGGGAGGTTCTTCTCAATAGCGAGGAGATTGCTCCAAGGCGGCGATCGATCCTGTGTGATGCGAAACCGGAACCCCCCCCCCCCACCCCATCTCTGGCAGACTTTGCGAGAAACCACCTATAACGGGATACTTCCATCACGACGACTCAAGGTGAGATATTTCTGTCTGTCGGTAAAGGCTGGGGTTTCTATGGATTACGGGGTGAAAGGGACAGAAAGATCTAAGAGTTCAAAGTCGAGGACCGCCAGGATGGAACAATGTTTCTAGAAAGTGGTTTATTGTGACTTTGCTGCTCGGCATCCCTTCTGGTTCATCTAGGGCGGACTGAAGGCCGGCGGGCTGCCAGCCGCGAGTATTCCTTCAAGGGGTGATCGAGGCAGAGGAGAGTCGAGATTTCTGTCTCGCCTTTCGGCAATGCCTCATCCATCACTGAACTACAGCCTCATGTATATTGCAAGCTAAAACCAGTGAATAGGGCGTATTCAGGCACTCCGTAAATGTGCGGCAAACAATGTAGAGTCATTCCCCTTTGGATTCTCCATTCTGTTAGCCTTCTGCGGTCAAGAGCACACTCCCTGATAGTCGAGCCCCCCGGTGGATCACCACTGGAAAGGTCCAATGGCTTGGTCGGGCCGTTCACACAATGGCCACACCGGGGCGATCCGTCAGAGAAGGACAAACAAAACAGGTTCCGCCGGAAAGAAGGGGGATTTGCGAATTAGCCTTGTGGGTACAAAGCCAAACCCAAAGATGCGTGGGCCCAGGGTGTATATTCGATGGGACTTTTGCCGGGGGTTTTGCGCGTCATTTGTGGATGTTGTGTTGGTGCTCGCTGGGAGAACCCGGTTATCCTGTGGCCAGCTTTTAGTGTGGGAGGCCACGGGAGACCGGGTTCGTGTATTGCGCGTCTTGCAGGGAGTCTAAACCAGCGTCAGTGTCAGTCACGTAGGTACGGTAGGTTGCTGCAAGCGCTTCAGACCTGCAACACGTCCAAGAAAAGTCGGTCGTCGACCGAGAGCTCGCCGCCAGTCGCGACGCCGTATACGAGCTGCTTCTTTGTGACAGTTTTGTGACAGTTCATCGTCTCCAAACGACCGGTACGACCTGCAGGTGACGTTTACAGTTTGGGACGCTGACAGTCGGCCGCCCAACTTCAATGCCACCGTGGAATACCGGGTGACCGGCTAGACGGCCTGTGACATGCGCCAGTACACAGACCCTCCTGTAAGACCGGCTGCGCCCCTCAACGCCTCCGAAGCCTTGTAAGTTTGCATCTCGGCACGTTTCTGCCTTGCGCCTCACTGCCGTGTGCCTGGCTGGTTGGGAGCAGTTTGCGTAGAAGGTTGAGAACCAACACCTTGACCGCATCTCGAGGAAGACGTGGGCTCTAGTCCGTACTCCTCGTATCGTCTACCACCGCTGCGATGTCACCGAGATGGCGAAGGCCGCAGGTCGTCCTCAATGTCTTGATCGTAAGCAGGAGATCCCCAAGATAGGTTGCCATGGTGGGGCACGATACCTGGGCCTACCAAGTGATCCGACAACGAACTTCCATATCCATACCATCAGCACCGAATGGCACCAGCAAAATCTACCACGTCGAGATACTCCGTGTAAGTGAGAAGACAACGCGTGCATGCCGTTAGGATCTCGTCACAAGCAGGGTGCCTGCCAGCCAGTTCATGTTAGCGCCGCCTGCCAAAAATACGCCTTCTCCAAAGGGTGGGAACGGCTGTCGCACAACCTTGTCGCGCAATATATTTCTTGCGTCAAAACCGAATTACTCCGGATTATTGCATGATGAAGGGCTGCAAATCGTGATGCGGCGGCATACCGAGATTAAGAGCCGACGCCACAGGCGAAACGCCGGCATATCCATATCCAGATCCCACGTTGCAAATACCATCCTCACTGTCGGCGGCTGCGCTGCGACACGTCCACGTTGCTTGCCATTTCGTCATCGTGAAAAGGGCGTGGCTCCCTACAAAAGGAAACAAACCGCGTGAGTGGAGGTCGCCGCTGAACTTGAAGTCGACTGGTATCGCATATGGTATGCCCCCTTTCCCCATGGAAGTGGAAATTGAAAAGGCCAGCCACAAGGACGCCATTCGAGGCACCATCAGCTCATGGTTGGTAGGCAGCGGTTGAATGCGACCCAGAAGGATTTGGCAGTAGCCTGGAAAAGCTTGATTGTCTCCTCGCAGTCCGGATAGTCCGACCATCCTTCTCGTAAGTTGCGAGTGTAGGTGATGCCGGTGTTAGCATGTTAACGAACGTCTCTGACAGAGAATGGAGGCGAGAGGCTGGAGACTTTCGGTTGGCAGTGATTGAGTGTATAAGTGGTCCTGGGTAAGCTTAAATGAAGGGAGCAAGGGCCTCCTCGATAACTCGCGATGTGAATTTTGCAAAACAGCAAACCGTAGTCTTTGGCGTTGTAGCTGAAGCGAGCAATCCAAGTCAAACGATTGGTGGAGCCGCGAGGCCGATATTGACGATGAAGGTATGGTTATCTTGCTTGTCCTCTTACGACCATTGTTTTGGCAGCATGTTCCAATCCAGCATCCAGCATGCTACCGGCATGGGAGTTGGTATCAAGGAGAATCTCAATTTGCTTTCCTATTTTCAGAAGAAACAGCAACCATGTGTTTGGTTGGCTCCAAGGTCAAGTCGATGCAGTCCAACCTGTGGGTGGGTGTGGCCATGTCGATACCAGACTGGTGACTTGCTGTCGCTTGATGCAATGCAGGGGAATACGAATAATTGGCACTTTGGTCAACCCTCCCCCCCAGCAGCATGGCCCATCTGTGGGGTTGCACAACCTGCAGGGCTGGCTCCGCCTGTCTGTTGTGAGTTGCTGCCCGTGAAGCCGATTTCCCTCGTCTCTGCCCTCTGCTGGGAATCCACACTTGAGCGAGCCTCCTGGAGGCCACCAAGGATTCCAGCCACAGTGACTGGCCGGATGACCCCATTGGAGCTTTCGTAAGCGGCAATATCATGCCGTTTGTTGACATCAATAGCACACCAGGCAAGACGACGGCTATCCACTGATGCCTGTAATCTCAAACACCAGTGATGTCTACCAGGAATAGAGTAGCGTGATTTTGTGTCGTGTAAGCCTATCTATCACCGCATCTCTCGATAATGCGGTGTAGACGCAAATCTAAACATTGGCTTCTTGCACATGATAAAACCAGTGTTCGTAACCTCAGATACGGGTGCAGATGGTTATCTTTCCCGAGGTCTGTGATACCCTTGTTAACAGTTGGTGAAGGAGGACCCGACTTGTCAATACGGCCGGGCCAAGACAGAATACGGCAGACCAGACACCGCGCTGGCTCTCTCAAGGCGCCAGAGAGGCAAGAGCCAAGGAAGGCGAGAGGCGTCTCGGCAGTGAAACATTGTCTCCCTTACCTCCCGGAAGTCAGGCAATGCGCCGCAGTCTCGTGTTCCCTTACGGGGGCATGGCCTCGAGCCGTCTCTGTCAATCGGGCTCGCACAGCGCCGTCGCCTGGCCGTCGCAAGAGCCTCGTTCTATTTTTTATTAGCGTCCGCGATGCCTGTCCCATTAATCCATGGTGTGAAATCCATGTCGCACACCATAGGGACGTCTCGTCTGTACCAGTAAGCCGTGCAATCGCTGCGGGCTTTGAGGTGCATGCATGCTGCAAGCCAGCCAGGACGACTATATAGGACCCTATTTACGCCACTCACCGGGACTCGACGCTGCCTTTGGGCGCGATATCAACCTTTGGATCGCTCCAAATAATGCAATATTGAGCATCGTCGCGATGGAATATGCGAGGAGCCGAGTTCGATACCGTGTAGAAAGTCGTTCTGCCGTCGATTGCTGTGGAAGCCATTTCCGCAACCCACATTCCAGAGTCTTTGTCCGTCGCGGTCAATGACGGAGTGTCAATGTGTTTCTGACTAGCAGCCTCGAATAATCAGTGCATTTCGAGGTTTGAGCCTCCCGTCTGGCGACCATGTGCCAGGAGCGACAGCCACGGGTGTTCTGCGTGGGACTGCACGAATGATGCATGCCTGCAACAGTTGGCGCATTCTGACAGTATGCGATACGTAGATGACGGTGGCTTTGTATGCAAAAAAGAGACAGTGTAGCTGATGGCTGGTAGCTCAGATAGGTCGTCCTGATACCCTTCTGTTGCAGGTTGTGACTCTGTCGTTGCTTTGTCTATGATGGTTGCCATGAATGTCGTTCGTGGCCTTGGTCGATGGCCTCTCAGGCGGGACTGGAAGCACGGGATGCTCGGCAGCGATAGACGGGTCTAAAGAAACGGTATTTGTCGAGTGCTGCTAGTGCCTTGACGGCCCTTTGCTGCCATGGTCTCTACTGGGGCTCGGCGAGAATCCGGATGACGCATCGTGGCTCAGAAGAGCTGAATTTGTTGACAGTTTTGCCATGTCGATCCCCGAGTCATCGGTGCGGAAGGCAGTCCGTTGAATGCGGCTCTTTGATGTGTTCTCTCTAGCGGGGGACGGTCGGAGGAGGTTTTCATCATGATGTGGGAGACTTGAAGAAAAAGTCAACATGGACTAAAATAATTCTAGGCATCTAGGTAGGCACGGGCAGAAATGGCAGAGCGCCACCTGGGTAACCGCGTGCTTGACCTGGCGTCTCCTTCCATTGCTGAGTCAACTATCAGCATAACAAAATGGCACGGAAGGTGCCCATCCACTTACTGCACCTACCAAACTAGGTAGGCCTCACTGCTCAGTATAGCTAACTAAGTGCCTTGCGGTGCAGAGAACATCTGTTGATGCGTAGCGCAGCACGTAGCGCGCGGTATGTTCTCGGCAAGAGTACATCGCAGTGGCCTCGTAGGTAGGTAGGTGATTGGAAGTGAGCAATGGAAGGCACGAACCCGGACCTTTTCCTTCCATTGGCAACCGCCTAGCCGCATCCGAGGCTCCAACATTGGCCTTGTCCAATCAGTCCGAGCTGGCACAAACCGGGAATCGGCCACAGCTCAGGTACAGGGCGCGCTAGCATGAGCGGCTTTAAGCAGGCGTATACGGGTACCGTTTCATGCCCTAAGATCGGTGGCTTTCTCTGCTGACGTACTGTGAGAAATCCGCCTCGGGTCTTTCATCAACGACAGGTCGATTTCTCGCAGTTACCTTCAAGAGTATGTGTTCCTACTCGAGGCAGGATCTCTATTGGATAAAGTACATGGAAACATCTGCCTTGCCTAGGTAATCAAGGTAGGTATAATCAAGGTAGGGACGGGGCAAAGTGTGGTAACGAGTCGTAGGCTAATTATGCAATATATGGTGCGTTGGACAAGGCACAGAGTAGATATCCCTTGGACCCAAGCTTAACCCTGGTGGATTGTTTTTTTCCACCTGCCTGTTCGGTACACAGAGTTGACCCTTGTCCCTTGGCAGCCACGATGTCGCTCGCGTCTGTCGTTTCCTGTTCCCTGTCTCTATCCTGGTCCTTGCTCACAGTCCCTGTACGCACAGCTTCCACCACGTCCAACACGCACAGCGCTGCTTGCTTTACTCTGCAGTAGCACCAACCACGAACCCGGACTTCTGCGCTGGTACTTGTCGTTCCTTTTTGACTTTCCCGCTCTCTGAGCCCTTTTTTATCTGTCGTGTCTTTTCTGTATTGACCTGTTACTTGACGAGCTAGTCCTATCGGGGCCATGCTGCCATAACACGCACGATGTGACTCCTCCCATTAAACACTGCTTCGGCGCCCTCTTCTTATTCCCATCGCCAAACGAGAAGAGGAGAATTCACCTGGTCCAAGAAAGTAGCCTTTCTTTTCTTTTTCTCTCTTCCGCCCTGCACCATCCCTCTGATCTCTGATCCCTCGCGGTCTTTCCACCAGGCCCCGATATCATTGAACCCCCCGTGGCAGTTATAGCAAAGGTAAGCTGTGCTAGTCGAACTATTCTAAGCCCACTCCACTTCATCCTCCTCCACGTCCTGGATAACGCCAGTCGTGACGTCCTTGGGAGACATCATGCTGGAAAGGGCTACACCAGAACCCTCTATATCCTATACACATGTCGTTTCTCGGTGTTTCCAATGATAATCTACAGAAACGTACACATACAGTATCCCTGTCTCTTCTCCAAGCCCCTGCTCCTGTGCCTAGCTCTAGGCCCTGGGCCAAGAAGGATTCCCTAATCACCTCCCCACTCACCCATCGCCGCCTCTCTCACTCTCATCCGCCCGTCTCTGTACTTTCCTTCACTGTCCCGTGCTTTGCAGAAGACCTGGACCTGAGAGACCGGTTTGCTGGACTACCCGCTGTCCATATCCCTAGTCGTGTTGGCGAGCTCGTCGCCGCCTTGCCCGATTGGACTCGTTCTGTTGCTTTCTTGCCGCTCACTCTCTCTTGTGCTTTCGTCTTTTCCATAACCCTTCCGTCTCCCTCGTCCATGTCCATTGCCTCGGCCTTCTTCCCTTCTTTCATCCCTCGAGATCGACTGTCAGACTAATACCCAAGGCGCCACTAGAAGAGCTCAAAGGTTTGCCTTCTTCAGTGCTTGAGAGCCTCTCGGTCCACATTCGTCTTTCCACCCGAGCTCGATACACCTCGACTCGACACTCGGCACCTTCGTCAATGGTGGCCTGAACTTCCCATATACAGTCGTTAACAGCCAGGCTCCACCTCAAAGCCTATACTTTCGTTACATCACTTCAAAGGCGGACTTGACGACTTCACTGAAGCCTCGGCTCCCAACGACATCCCCTACCCCAAGGCTCATTCACAGCTTCGCGGGCCACCAGTACCCACTGCCCTGCCTAATAAAGCTCCGTCTCCCCGAACAAAGTTTCAAAATCGCAGCAATGGGTATCGGTAGCTATTTCAAGGCCGGAAAGGCCGAGACTCCTCGTGGCGGCAGCCCTCCCCAGGCAGGCCGCGCGAACCCGACTTCTGCCATGTCTGAGAAGGCGCCTTCTCACAACGCCAGCTCAAACGACATGGAACTGCAACCGCCTACTCCCCGTTACAACTCTCGCCCTCAGTCCATCTCTGGTCGTTCCACCCGATCCAATGGCAGTTCCATGTTCCTCGACGACATCAAGCACGAGGTCATGGTCAACTACCTCTACCAGCAGCAGTGCTCGCACCTCTGGGTGAGCGACGGCTCCGGCGAGATCGAGGGTGTGCTTCTGAGGAAGGCCAGGGGTCAATACATGGCTTGTCCGCCACAACTGGGCAACTCTCCATTCGCACTGGCTTGTGCTGCCCTCAATGTGCAGTGCGCCATGACTGTGAACTCTCGAGTCATCAAGACCTTCCTCCAGTGGACCCCAGATGCCGTCGACGTGCCATTGACAAACGGCCTCCGTGTCCAGATCCTTCCGACGATTGAGGACCTTCCAAGGGCGAGAAAGCACCAGTTCGCTGCCTTCGTCGCTTCCGAAGGTCTTCTGGTCGTTTGGGACGACGATGCTCTGCACCTCGTGCAGAGAGCCAAGGCTATCGAGTCAGAGCTCATGGAGCTGGTATGGAAGGCTGGTGGAGATGACGAGGACGGCCAGGACAAGAAGGGCCCGAACGTTGCCGATTATGAAATTGACGAGGAGAGTGGTGAGATCAAGCCGGAAAAGCGTCCGGTTCATCTGCTCAACACCTACCTGGTCTCCATCACCCTCGTCATCGTCACCGTCTCTCTCGGTGCCGCTTGGAGACAACTAGCCATCGAGGTTTCCGTCGACGGTGAATACCTCCGTCTGGCCCTCGTCGCTCTCTTCCCCATCCAGATCTTCTTCACCCTCTTCTTCGCCCAGGTCATTGTCGGTTGTTTGGCCCAAATCTTCGGTCCTATCCGTCAGTTGTCCGTCAACTCCAAGTTCTACTCCGCAAGGACTGGTCCAAGACTGCAATCCTCTGTTCTCCCCCACATCACCGTTCAGTGCCCCGTGTACAAGGAGGGCCTGAGTGGTGTCATTGCTCCTACCGTCAAGTCCATCAAGCAGGCAATGTCCACTTACGAGCTTCAGGGTGGCTCCGCCAACATGTTCATCAACGACGACGGTATCCAGTTGATCTCTGAGGAGGACCGCCGGGCGCGTATCGAGTTCTACGCCGACCACAGCATCGGCTGGGTCGGTCGTCCCAAACACGGCGAGGATGGCTTCCTGCGCCGCGGCAAGTTCAAGAAGGCCTCCAACATGAACTACGCGCTCATGATCTCGAACAACGTCGAGGAGAAGCTGCAGCAGATCAACCGCCCTGCCGAATGGACCCAACACGACGAAGCTCAGGCTTACGAGCATGCCCTTAAGGAGGTGCTCGAGCAAGACGGCCGCGCGTGGGCTGACGGCAACATCCGTGTCGGCGACTACATTCTCATCATCGACTCTGACACCCGTATTCCTGCCGACTGCCTCTTGGATGCTGTCTCTGAGATGGAGCAGTCCCCCGACGTTGGCATCATGCAATTCTCTTCCGGTGTCATGCAGGTCGTTCACACTTACTTCGAGAACGGCATCACCTTCTTCACCAACCTCATTTACTCTGCCATTCGTTACACCGTCTCAAACGGTGACGTCGCCCCCTTTGTCGGTCACAACGCCATTCTTCGCTGGTCTGCCATCCAACAAGTCGGATATTTCGATGAGGACGGATACGAAAAGTTCTGGTCCGAGTCTCACGTGTCGGAGGATTTCGACATGTCGCTTCGTCTGCAATGCATCGGCTACATCATCAGATTAGCTGCTTGGGCTGGTGAGGGCTTCAAAGAGGGCGTCTCGCTTACCGTGTACGACGAGCTTGCCCGTTGGGAAAAGTACGCCTACGGCTGCAACGAGCTTCTCTTCCACCCCATCCGTACTTGGCTCTGGAGAGGTCCCTTCACCCCGTTATTCCGAAAGTTCCTGTTCAGCAACATCCGCTTTACCTCCAAGATCACTGTAATCTCCTACATCGGAACGTACTACGCCATTGGCGCTGCCTGGATCATGACATCTGTCAACTACTTCTTGATGGGCTGGTTCAATGGGTACCTCGACAAGTACTACGTCGACTCGTGGCAGGTGTGGTTCTCCATCATTATCGTCTTCAACGGTCTCGGAAACGTCGCACTTGCTGTCATGCGCTACCGCGTCGGCGAAAAGAGTCTGCTCATGGCCTTTTTCGAAAACATCAAGTGGACGTTCCTGCTCGCCATCTTCCTCGGTGGTCTCAGCTTGCACGTCAGCCAGGCTCTGCTGGCTCACATGTTCGAGATTGACATGACATGGGGTGCGACGTCCAAGGAGGCCGAGTTCTCCAACTTCTTCATCGAGGTGCCCAAGGTCTTGAAGAAGGTGAGTTTACACCTATTTCCCTCCCTTTCTTAACCTGGCACGCCTGGTCACGGTTGGAGGAGGCTGTGGCCCCCGTATTCCTTTTCCAACCCCTATCCCATCGCTTCCCTCGCATTCCTGCCCTCCAAGCAATTGCTGACGTGACTTCGCCAACAGTTCAAATTTTCCATGATCTTCTCCTGCATCTTTATTGCAGGCATGATCATTCTGGCGGTTGGGCCCTTCATCCCCCACGACTGGCGCATCACCGACTTCGTCGCCATTCTTCCCATGGCCACCGTGTCTGCCAGTCATTTACTGTTGCCTATTGCCCTGAACCCTGCGCTGATGACCTTCTCGTGGTAATCGACTTAACCACCGGAGTTTCGCGCAATACTGCCATTTAGATGAGCCCTACGAGGCAGTCAATATTTATACAGTCCCGATACGGGCAGCGGCGTTATACATTTGTGTAGACTTTGGTGGATTGCGACAGGATTGATACCTACATCCCAGCCTGGGCGCATCATGACATAATGAACGAGGCTTTTGTCTTCTTTTCTTACAAGATATCATGCAAGGATCTTTGCAACTTATACTTAAGCTTAATCTTATGAACATAAAGCAGGATGCCGGGCAATGGCACCAGGGAAATGAGACCGGAACGATGGGATAGGAAATGATCGATGACGTCCACAAGCGGACGTCTTGATGACGGGATTTCCTTTTTATTCACACCTAGACAAAAAAAACCACTACCCATCAAATTTGATCATCACACACAGCCCGGGTTCTCGCCACTTGAGGTGAACGCTGTAGCCATTGCTTAAGTCGTGGAACGATGAGTCACCGATTCCCTGCTTCGCCCGTGCCCTCACATGGAATACTTCAGAACGCGATGAGTATTAGTAGAGACCAAGGATTGACTGGACATTGCCGCCGACAACTTCAACAATTGGTTGTTTCTGAGACGCTCTGTTGACCTGGTCTCCGCTGATGTGCCTGCAAAATGCCGGTTGTAATTCACTGCTTGATATTCTAGATGTGCAAAAAAAAAAAAAAAGGGGGGGGGGGCTAATCGCTGGGTATTGCCCCTGGCGAATACGTCCCAGATGACGAGTGCAGATGATGACGACGGACATCTTACGAAATGCTTTCGGCGGCGGCAGCTACTGTATTCAATACCAAGAAGACGGAAATCCCTCACAAGACGTCGCGTAGACGGTCTCTCTCACCGGCTCTCATCATAGTCTGCATATAGAGAGCCAGGAAGGGGGATTTGACTTGGTTCCCTCGATGTCAACTGTATGAGACTCATCAGAATGTGTTGTACCCGTAGCCCCAGGCTATTGTTTAGATATAAAAGGTCACATATTCCCACTGTTGAAGCAACAGCCCCAAACCGGCATGCGTTCTTGAACCGATGACTACGAGCCAAAACGTGTTGAAACTAGCAAACTATCCAGGCGTTCAATTTCTATGGTGAGATTATGAACTACCAGCACACTCTTTTTGTCCGCGTATGAGCCGCATCATAATGGGAAAACGATGACGGACGACGGAGAAGCAGATTGTGCGCTGGTATCCGGCCCGATCTGAACAACTCTGGACTGTGGAGTTAGACTTCTCGAGAGGTGCAAGAACATCCTGTTGTCACTGCGTTGACCGGTTTCCACGAGTAGTGAGCGCAGCGGAGTTGAAGACTTCCATACCGGTTCCGCGGTTACTTACGTTCCTACCTTGTCGAAGCTTACTTCGACCAGCAAGGCTCGATAGTCCCATCTACAATAGAACCAACGCGCGAATGACGTTTCAATTCCATTCACACGCCACTTTAGCATGTTTTGCGACTCTATACTTTCTGTCTTGGGCTCCTCCAGTGTCTCTTACATTGTCTTTTTCAACCGCATGGGGCTCAACATGCTCGCGGTCTGGGGCACCTCTGTCGTTGTGTGAAGTACCATTTAATGCCGGACATCTCAGCTCGGAAACAGAGGTCAAAGGCATGACTTGGCGGGCTATTCGCCAAGCTCTCGCGGCGGGGTTGAGTATGATGGTCTCACCGTCGACTAAGAAAGCACTCGAAAATTGTCTCAGGCCTTCTTTGGAGGGGTGATTCTCATATCCTCACGATGGTGGTTGATCAACGTTTCAAAGAGTCCGGGTGATTAGCTATGTGTCCGGGCAAGGGAAAAGGTGTGCGACTAGGTGTGCGACTGGGGCTGGCTAGTATGATTGTTGGCAAGCCACCGCAGTGCAGTGATTATTTCATGCGATCAACGAGTTTTCGCAACGGCCTAATTAGTAAGTACAGACCAGGACTTCGCGGGGTATGACTGCAAGACGAGGTATTGGACAAATTATGGACAGAGTACATACATCGTGGCATCAAGCCAAGTTACGATGCAGATGCAAAGTGGTCAATCACTATCGTTATCCCGACAAGGCAAGGTTATTGGATCAATTCGTCCCATCGTGGAATAGCTGTCTAGGGTGTCTCTAAAGAAAACAAATCACCTATCCCAATCCTTCTATATGCAGAACGCCTCTATGGAATAAAGCCCATCGTCCCATCTACCTAGGGGGGAGAGGCCTCGGTCATCTTTCTCTATCGCTCGCGCAGTCTGCTGCTGGGCGCCTCGTCTTACGGCTGGTCCGTAGCAAGCACCAAGTGGCTAAATCCCCAAAACCCATAAAAATCACTTTTCCGACAATTTGTCAAGGCAAAACCAAGGCATTCCATCATATTACCGTCGCAGAGAAGCAAACAGTGCAAAAAAAGAAAGACGCTTATTCCTCATCGTCCGTGTCGACAGGGTGAGGGGTGCCCTTGGGGCTGTTGAGCCACTCAATGTGACGCAGACGACGACGGACCTCTTGCTCCTTGACCTCCTTCTTGGTCTTCTTCTTCTTCTTTCTGGCCTTGAACTTCATCTCCGAGTTGTCCTCAACGCCGCTGTTATAGGCACTGTTCACAGCGCTGGAGACCGCGGTGGAGGCAACGGTGCTGGCTACGCCGCTGCCGGGCTGGCTGTTGTCCTCGAAAGACCCGAGGTTGATGGCGGCGGAGCCGCGGAGGGCGACGCGGCCGTCATTGACGTGCCACTGCTCGGAGCAGAGGGCACCGACGAACTCCTCGTTGTGGGAAATCAAGATGACACCACCCTTGAACTCGCGGATGGCGACGGCGAGACCACCGAGAGAGTCACGGTCCAAGAAGTTGGTAGGCTCGTCGAGAACCAGCAAGTGAGGGTTGTTCCACATGGCGCCGGCGATAACGACCTTGACCTTCTGACCACCGGACAGCGAGCCGATCTCGTTGTGGTTGGCAATCTCGGGGTCGAGACCGAGGTCCTCGAAGTGCTTGGAGATGACAGTGGGCTGGAGCTCACGGTAACCGAGAC
Organism: Colletotrichum lindemuthianum; assembly: GCA_001693025.2. Lineage (NCBI taxonomy): Eukaryota > Fungi > Ascomycota > Sordariomycetes > Glomerellales > Glomerellaceae > Colletotrichum > Colletotrichum lindemuthianum. The sequence goes on along the minus strand of MASP02000661.1, from coordinate 131,546 downwards.
CCTCGCGGGAAGCCTCGTGGTCGTCGAACTCCTGAACGAGCTTGTCGAAGCCCCACTCGATGAGCGTCTCACGGGACACCTGGGCGTTGTACTTGGGGAGCCAGCCAATCCATTTGCTATGGTTTGTTAGTTATTGTCGAACCCAAAGGTTGCTGGAAAGCCACTTACACTTCGTATTGGAAGGTCTTCTTGTACTTCTGGCGACCGACAAGTGCCTCGACCTGGCGGGGGGACTTGCCGTCCTTGAGGTCGATGAGCTTCTCCATCTGAGCCTTATCCTTGTCGGAAAGGATACGAGTCTGCTTCAGGAAAACCTCACGGTCGTCACCGTTGGCGTAACGCCACTGCAGGTACTGGTTGGGGGTCTTCTCGAGATGCATCTCCACGTGCTCGAGAGCGTGCTGCTTGATGTAACCAATACGCAGGTTGGGGTGCTTCTCTACCTTTCCGGTGGTAGGAATGACCTCGCCAGTGAGGATCTTGATCAAAGTAGACTTGCCCGCACCGTTGGGGCCGATAATGGCCACTCTGGAAGAGAGGGTGAGCTGGCAAGTGACTTCCGACAGAGACGGCTTGGGTGCCTTGGGGTACTGGTATGAAACGTTGGACATGCGGATGATTGCGCGAGTCAATGACTTGACACCAGTCAAGATACCGGGAGGCGGGAACTTGAATTGAACGTTGGAGGCGGAGAGGGTGTAGTAGCTCTTGGCCTCGGGACGCAGCTGTACGAAGTTGGCCAAGTTGCCCTTGTAGCAGGCCAGCTTCTTGTTGGGCTCGTAGTGGTAGATGTCGGTGGTGACGTTGTCAAGGAAACCGGAGTCGTGAGAAACGATCAGGCTGGTGATGTCAGGGTGAGTCTTGAGGTAGGTCTCAAGCCAGGCGATGTTGGCAACATCCAAGTGGTTGGTAGGTTCGTCCAGCAACAGAACATCGGCACCCTTCAGCATGGCACGAGCCAAGGCCAACTTCATCTTCCATCCACCAGAGAGCGAGCCGACCTTGTGCGACTGGCGGCCGTCATGACCGCCCGTGAAGCCGAACTCGTCGAGAACTTCAATGACCTTGTCGCGACCGCGGGCCTCGATCTCGGGATCCTTGAGGACGAAGTCAAGAATGCTGATATCGGCATCTTCACCCTGGTTGTGCTCGACGTAGATGGTGCGGAGAACGTCTTGGGGAGGGAAACCCTCGAGCTTGCCGCTGGCAATGCTGCGCATCAGCGTCGACTTGCCGGCACCGTTGCGACCGCAGAGACCGTAGCGGTGACCCTTGAGTAGTCTCAGGTTGGTGTGAGAAAGCAGCAGCATACCACCGTAGGCAAGGGAGAAGTGGGCGTTGACGATTTCAGTCTCGCCGTCGTCCTCCTTCTCGGGGACTCCGTACTTGCGCTCGTCCTCTTCGACGTAGTGCTTCTGGACGCCATCGGCGACGTTGGTATGAGCGCCAGCGGTCTTCATCAGCGACTGCAGGTAACGGGCGATCCTGCCAGCGATGCGCGTGACGAAACGGTGGTTGATATCCTCGGCGACCTGGTCGCAGATGTAGGGGCGAGCAATCTTGTAGACGTCGAGGTGACCGGCCAGTCCGCCGTTCTTCTTGATTTCGGCGTCGAGTATCTTGGAGACGTCGTCGCCGGTTGTGCGCTCGATGACATCCTTATCGTCACCCATGGCCTTGTCCATAACGTCGAGAGCTCTCTTAGCCAGATCACGGACCTCGGGGAGGGAAGCGCGATCATAGACACCCTTGACACCAGGCTGAAGCTTGGGCAAGAAGGTACGGGCCTCAATGGGGTCGTGGACAAGCTTGGTCAAGTTCTCGACGACGACAACGGTCTGGCGGAGAACTTCCTGAGCGGTGGTAGGGGTGTTGAGGGAACGCTCCAGAAGAGGCGTCAGCAGAGCCAGGACAGGTGATGTGACGATGGCGACGAAGGTGGTCATGGACAGAGCGTGGATGGCCTTGCGCATAGTCTCGGTAGAGGGGTGCTGCATGGTGTCGATGAGCAGGGGAATGCGAGGAGCGACGTCGTCGTTGGACAGGAGGCCAGTAAGGGCGGTCATGGTCTGGACGGCCTGCTTCTCGACCTCGGGCTTGAGGTCGTGCATGCCGGCCTCGACGATGGGTATGAGACCAGCCAGCTTGGTTCCCATGGCCTCGCGAAGGACGTCCTGCTCCTCAGCCTGCTCCTGAGTAGAGCCGACAGTCTGCTTGCCCTTATCGGCAATCTTCTCCAACAACTTGTAGGCGGCAGCGGTTCCCTGCCACTTTCCGGTCTTCTTGCTCAGGTAGGAGATAAGGGCAGGCAGCAGACCAACGACGAGAGCCTCAGCGCTCAAGTTGGCGAACAGGGCGTCAAGGGCATATTGAGCGGACTCGCGGACGACAGAGCCCTTGTCAGAGAGGGCGTCGAGAGAGACGCTGACAAGACCGTCATCCTGCAGCAGGAAAACAATCTCACTCAGAGGCGACTTGGGAGGGAGTCTCTCGAAGAGGGCACCCAGGAGGTTCTGGGCCGACTCGCGGAGCTGGCCCGACTTCTTGTTGGCAGCGGCCTTTTTAATTTCTGCGACGATGCCAAACTGCTGCAGACCCACATGTCCAATCGTGTTGTTCAAGACTTCGCAAAGACCGTAAGCGGCATCGACGGAGGCGGCGGACGTGGCGGCGTTGAAGATGGACTGCACAAAGGCAGAAATCTCCTCTTGTGTCGGCGGGGGAGGGGCTTCGCCCGTAGCCACGACGGTCATCGTGGGCTTCTGTTACCGGTTGCGATAAGGGCGGGGTAGCACAACGAAGCGAAAGAGCGTGGGAAAAAAAGAGGGAGGAAGATGAATAGAGAGGTATCTGGAGGCGGCGAAGAGGGCGAAGAAAAGGCCTCTTCTTCGATCGTGAGTGAGTGAGGGAAGAAGGACAGATGGAAGGGGCGCTCCTCACGTTAGTCCTCTCTCTCAATAGGACTCGAGGTTTTGGGTTTCTACGTAGGTAAGCAAGAAAACGCCTTGGTCCAGTAGTAATAGTGCCAGTAGCAGCACTTTTTTTTTTTTTTAGATTAGGCGTCCGGGCGCGGTTTTTTTCCACCCCTCCAGTGGTGGTGGCCCCTCCATGTCCCTTTCTCTTTGTCCCCCCACCAAACAAAATCGCATCCTTGGCCCATGTGAAATTTTTTTACCTATCCGGACTCGTATCGCCGCGATCTGATTCGTCTCGTCTAACGATAGAGTCTCCACGTGTCCCTCGCTACCCTTTATCGGATCTCCGTACGGATACCTCACATTTTTCGCTCCGCTCTGCCATTCTCTGTCGGTGCCCGAATTACCAATCCTTGGAACCTGTTTCTGAGGGAGATTCGCTTGTAGCTCGGCAACTTGTTCGCTTCCTTGGATGAAAGGGTATTTCGCTGTAATCATACTACGGAGTAATAGGGCTTAGGCTTGTCTCCCCTGATGGGTGTCACCAGTCTGATACCTACCTACCTTAGGTAAGGTAGGTATGGTATATACTACGGACTAGGGAGTAATTACACTGCAGGAGACGGAGCAGAGGCTAGGTACCTGACTGCTTCAAACAGTGGCTTGAAAACTCCTTACCCACTACCTACCTACGCTCGATACCTACCATTCTTGCAAGAACTGGGTACAAGCACGAGGATCGAGTAAGGGAGAAACAAATACAATGTCATGCCTATTTCTTCAGTAAAGATACTGCTGTCCTTAGGTACCTTCCATGTAAGAACCGATCCTATCTTAGGTACGCAAGTAAATAATACTCAGGTGCCCAAGGTAGTTCAATACCTCAGGCCTTGGGCGTCACAGCATACTAAGATGCTCACTCCTGTTGCTCACCCTCGGTCCATCCGATAGTTGACTCGCTAGCTGTTGCACACTTTAGGGAAGAAAGAAAAATGCATGCGTAGTGCATGATGCTAAGTAAGCCATGAATGTTTCTCGCCATCAGACGGCCATGCGCTCTTCGACTTGACAGTGCGCACGCACTTGTGCTGTTTTTCTTGACATCTAGACGGAACTCAATGTCTGGGGATTTTGCGGAAGAAGAAATCCATCAGCGGGACTGGGTCACTGTGCCTCTATTCGAAACCAATGCCTGGTCCGACCAATTCTCAGGCCCGGGATTCACTAGCTGGTTGCTGGTCGGTTGCTGAAGCTGAATGTGTTGATCCAAGGCATGAGGATAAACTACCAAAGTCCATCGGGGACGGGAGAACAAACGTCTGGTGGGTCCTGTTTCGCTATCGGATCGTGGGACAGAACGAACGACGGGAAATCTTCGGCCAGCATGGCATTTGGTAATGCGAATCAAGACTGCACTGCGACACTGAGGCACTTCTACTTGGTAGGTAGAAGGCGGTGAGCGAGGTGGGAAGCATTTGAGTGGTGAATTTGCCGTCGCCCTCAGCTGGAGCTAGGCCCGTGCTGCCGAGACCCTGCGCCAATCAGCGGGGATGAGCACAAGGAGAAGTGGGCCTCTAGCGCTGTGAGGCTTTGGAGACGTCACTGAACAGGGGTGTGGAGCCTAAAGTCGTGGGTACTGCTGCTGTTTCAACCGGATTCTACCCAGTCCCAAGTCCCCAGGGCTGCTAGAAGCAGGGCGCCTAGCTGCTTGGAAAGCCTCTACTGTGTATTGCGAATTGCCGCGGAGGACCTGCGACCCGAAACTTAAGAAAGAACAGACCTGGCGCTCGTTCATCTTCCTCGTCCTGTCTTTGTGATCTCCATCTTCCGTCAATAACGCAACTTGTATTGTGTGTTATCAATTGTTGAAAGAAGAACTACTCACCCCTCGCCTCCTCCGGAATCCGGCGCCGTCTCATTACGCAAATCCCGGGTTCTTCGCATTTTCAATTTTGCAACGAATCAACGACCACTACTCACATTGACGAGCCACCCGAATCGTCTCGAGGCGTGTCGTGCAATGGTCGGCTGGTCGCATCGAACGGCTAGTTCAATTCACTACATGCTCTAGCAAGCCTCGACTGCCGACACAAAACACCAGTCACTCACCAATCGAGACAAAAACTACTCGAATCTACTCGAACTCCTTGTTAGTAACGCGCATCACGACATTTGCCATTGACAATGGATCCCAGCAAGGAGGGTCTCCTCCGGGAGGAGAAATCCCGTAGGTCATACGATAGAGACTCCGATGACGCCTCTGACCTCGACGCGACCGACTACCTCCACCCAGACGAACGCAAGGCGTCCGTCCTATCGACTCCTGCCTTTCTCTCCGGCAGGCGCACTGGCACTTTCAATGCCGTCAAGGACTGCTTTCGCGGTCGCTCCAAGCTATGCTGGGCAGCCGCAGCTGCCGTCGTCTTCTTCTGGATCGTCATCAGTGCGGGAAGTGCTGTAATGTACAACAAGTTCAAGGGTGCCCCTGAAGTCGGTCTGTCGCCACCCTGGTACCCAACGCCAAAGGGCGGCATTTCCAAGAACTGGGCCGAGAGCTACAAGAAGGCTGGTGAAATGGTTTCCAGGATGACACTACCTGAGAAGGTCAACATCACGACCGGCACCGGCTGGATGATGGGCCTTGCTGTCGGCACCACCGGACCAGCAGTCCACGTCGGCTTCCCCCAGCTGCAGCTGCAGGACGGTCCTCTTGGCATTCGATTTGCCGACAACGCGACTGCCTTTCCCGCAGGCGTTACCGTTGGTGCTACCTGGAACAGAGAGTTGATGTACGAGCGAGGAAAGGCTCATGGTCAGGAGGCACGCGGAAAGGGGATCAATGTTTTGCTGGGACCCTGTGTCGGGCCTCTCGGTCGCGCACCGGCTGGTGGGCGTAATTGGGAGGGCTTTGGTTCTGACCCCTACCTGCAGGGTATCGCTGCGGCCGAGACCATCAGAGGTATTCAGGACGAGGGCGTCATGGCTACCATCAAACATTTCGTCGCCAATGAGCAGGAACACTTCCGCCAGAGCTGGGAATGGGGCCTGCCCAACGGCATTTCCAGCAACATTGACGACCGAACCCTCCACGAGCTGTATGTGTGGCCATTCCTCGACGCCGTCAAGGCTGGTGTTGCGAGCGTAATGTGCTCGTACAACCAAGTCAACAACTCATACGCCTGCGATAACTCCAAGCTTCTGAACGGCATTCTCAAGGACGAGATGGGGTTCCAGGGTTTCGTCATGTCCGACTGGCTGGCCCAGCGATCCGGCGTGGGCAGTGCCTTGGCTGGCCTCGACATGACCATGCCCGGGGACGGTCTCTTCTGGGCGAAGGGTCAGTCTCTCTGGGGCCCGGAGCTCACAAAGGCGGTTCTGAATGGGTCCGTTCCCATCCACAGGCTGGATGACATGGTGGTTCGCATCGTCGCTTCTTGGTACCAGCTGGGCCAAGACGACAAGAACAAGTTTCCCAACGAGCTCCCTAACTTTTCCTCCTGGACCGACGAGAAGATGGGAGTGCTCGCGCCAGGCAGCAGCACGCCTCAGGAGGAATTCGAAGTGAACAAGTACGTCAATGTTCAGGATAACCACGCCGACGTTGCCCGTCGCGTGGCAGCCGAAGGAATCGTACTGCTCAAGAACGAAAACGTGCTCCCCATTAGCAGGGAAGGATTCATCGACGCCAAACGCAAGCGCCACGAGGGAAAGCTCAAGATCGGAATCTTTGGCGAAGACGCCGGGCCCGGAAAGGGCCCCAACTTTTGCAAGGACCGGGCCTGCAACCAAGGCACCTTGGGTTCGGGATGGGGCAGCGGTGCGGTCGAGTTTCCGTACCTCGTGCCTCCCAACGAGGCCCTTAAGAAGGGCTTCAAGACAGATAAGGTCGAGCTCTCTGAATACCTCACAAACAAACCTCCTTTCAAGAAGGATCCCTCGGTCCTCCACGACAAAGACGTCTGCATCGTCTTCGCTAACGCCGATGCCGGTGAGGGCTTTGTTTCTTGGAACGGTGTCAGTGGCGACCGCAATGATCTCCTGCTGCAAAAGGGCGGTGATGATCTCATCATTCAAGTCGCCGACAACTGTGGAAAGGGTGGTAAGGGCAACACCGTTGGAGGCGACACAATTGTCGTCATTCACTCCGTTGGCCCGGTCGAGATGGAACGCTGGATCGAGCATCCTGGTGTCAAGGCGGTGCTCTATGCCAACCTCCCAGGCCAGGAGAGCGGAAATGCGCTCGCCGATGTAATTTTCGGCGACGTAAACCCCAGCGGAAAGCTTCCGTACACCATCGCCAAGTCGCTCAAAGACTTTGGCAAGGGTGGCCAGGTCTTGTACCTGCCCAACGGTGTCGTTCCTCAGCAGGACTTCACCGAAGGTCTGTATATCGACTACCGCCACTTTGATAAAAACGGCATCGAGCCGCGCTTCGAGTTTGGCTTTGGCAAGTCGTACACGACTTTTGACTTCTCCAACGTCATCGTTGAGGGGGTCAAGCCCAAATCCAAGCTGCCTGCCGCTCGGCCTGCACCGGGCGCCGAGCCCCCCAAGTTCAGCGACAAAATTCCTGATGCGAAGGAAGCTTTGTTCCCGGAAGGTCTTCGTAGGCTCGAAAAATACGTCTATCCCTACATCGAATCCACAGACGAGATTGTCAAGAAGCCGTACCCCTACCCAGAGGGCTACGACGCGAAGCAGCCTCTGTCGGGCGCTGGCGGCGAGGAGGGTGGCAACCCGGATCTCTGGGAGACTTACGTCACCGTCAAGGCCGACGTGAAGAACACGGGTGCTGTGGCTGGAAAGGTGGTTCCCCAGTTGTACCTGTCATACCCAAAGGACGTCGCCGGTGTCGATTTCCCCGTCAAGGTACTTCGCGGTTTCGACAAGTTCAACTTGGAAAAGGGGGAACAGAAGACGGTCACCTTTAACCTCACTCGCCGCGACCTCAGCTACTGGGATGTCCACGAACAGAACTGGGTGATGGTGACGAGCGGCGAGTATTCCTTCCTTGTTGGCCAGAGCTCGAGGCAGCTGTCCACTGCAGGAAGTTGGTGATGGACGTCGGCACGTGGACATGAGGGGACATTTTTTGAGCAAAAGCGGAGTTTCCTTCTTTGGTATTCTTATTACTTGGACAGTGACGTTATGTCAATACTGCTAGCACACGCATGCCCATCCTACATATCGAGCAAAATGAAGGACATGGGTTTCTTCCTGATCAATGATGGTTGTGCTGCTCGGCTGTATGGGGCCTCGTAGGCCCAAATTGCACGTGAAGGATACACTAGGCGCCAGTATATCTGTCAACGCTGCGACTGTAGTGAAGAAAACGTCGAACTGAGGTTTGTGAGAGGCGGTGATCTTATGACCAGAAAGAGGGCGAGGCGTGTTGATGGGGCTGGTCCGACACCTCGGGGGCGCAGACGCGCAAACGAGGAAGCAGATCGTCACAAAGAAAAGACTCGTTGGTCGCGGGTCAACCAAGCTTCGCACGGGATGAATTTCCAGGGAAAAGACTGCCAAGTCCCCTGTCGGTAAAGGAATGACGTGATTCACCGTCCTGCAATCAAGCACTGTCACCGTCAATGTCGACATCAATGGAAGTAGTCACAATGGCTGACTGTTGGGAGCAAAACGCCTTCATACAAAGCCGCGGCCCTCTCCTCGACTGTGCCATCTACCTGGTGGCGGTGATACGGCCTACTTCTCATCCCATGCGCGCAAGTTATCTGCTGTCACCACCAGCGAGCCTCTTTAATTCACGGTAGATTGAAGCAATCTCGGCCAGGTGATACAAAACCACACCCCTTGCCTCTCCCCTCCCTCGCCACGCTGCAACAGTCGCACAAACTCGAAATCTCTACACCCACCAAGTCCGTCTAAACACTACAAACAAGGCGAGAGACGCGCGCGCGCCCGACCACGGCGCTCCCACTTCACAGAACAGCATGCTCAGCCGTTTGGCGAAAACGTTGGCCGTGTGCGCCGCGGCGGCGGCGAAGCCCGCGTGCGGCGGTTTCCTCGACGACGGCTGCGGCGACACGGGGAAACCCGTAAACTTCCACGCCGACGGCACCGTGACGTCGTTTTGCAACAACAAGATCTGCAACGGGTGGCAGCCGGCGATGACGGCGATCAACCTGGACGATTGCGTGGCGAATTCGAACGGGCAGCTAAAGGCCAAGCCCGAGAGTGTGGAAAGGTGAGTTTCTTTTTCTGGGGGACCTTAGGAGTGGTGGCGAGGAGGAGAAGGAGAGTATGTTGCTGACGCGGCGGGATAGGGGTTTGTTCATGCAGACGTGCCAGAACTGCACGTCGCGAGGGAGTGAGGTCCAATGCAGATGCCGGGACTTGGTTGGGCAGTATCGAGAAACTTCTCTTGATCTCAGTGAGTTACCATATCTGGCTGACTTTCGAGGTGATATTGACCAGAGTGGCAGATTTCGTACTCACCAACTGGTACGGATATCTCGAGTGCTCGGGTGTCATATCAAAGTGTGTGCAAGTGAATTGGATGTGTCACGATGCCGAATGGTGGCCTCAAGGTCCGAGGCCTAGGATCTCGAAGACATGGTGTGATATCTGAACGTGATGTCATCTGTTGTTGAGAGAGGTAGGCCGAGCGATGGATGCCTCTCCGGGAAAGAGTCCAAGGCAGTCTCTGAAGAATAGGTGATGTTGGCGGAGACGGATAGACTCGATGACGGGTGGTTATGAAAGAGCAAAGCAACTATGAGCGACGTGGGGCGATTCCATGGCAAGCCTTCATAGTGAGAGTCCTTACTAGAATGAACCTTTTTCCAAAAGCAAAAGCAGCACAGCTGTTAAAAGTCCAGGAGTCCATGGTCTTCCAGAGTTATATGCCATTTTGTATGCCTCAAGTCGGTGGAAGGAAAGGGACTCCGATATATGGCTGGCATGTGGTTGCCGTCATAATAGGCCGGCCATCTCTGCATCCTAGCACCGGCATTGAATGCTGTGAGCAACAGAGATCATGGGAGCATCGGTGTCGAGGCCGGACATGAGCGTCAGTGATGGCTGATAGCTGCAGTCATCGATGAGAATGCCTTCCATGACAGAGGACTCCGCGGGCGTCGCATCTGAAATAGCCGCTTATGGATCATAGTGCAGCATGCTGGAAGCTGACACCAGGCGGCCGCCCTATAGCAGTGACGGGAATGAAGATGACACTGGCAAGGAGGGTTCCGAAATCGGCTACCACTCTCTTCGGATCCGAAGGACGGTGAGGGCACCGATGGCTATGGAGGCAGTCAGATCATACACGACCAATTTGGAGGAGGAAATATGCAGTGGGCTATGTCTACGTCACTACGCTGACGGCCTGCCCAGGGGACACCACTCCACCGCGACTTGCTAGTAATACGCATTGCCGGAAAGAGAAACAATCCAAATAACCCCTCCAAAACAAGAAGACATGGTTACCGGAAGAGTCTAGTAAGAGCAGATGAAATCCAAGGAATGAAATGCACCTCGACATGTATTTCCTATTTGGTAGTTGACTCGTGAAGAGAACAGGGTAAACATCCACACAGTAGGAGTCGGGCCACCTATCACTGTGTCGGTATGGATCCACCAGAAGCCGGGGGCTGAGGGAGCAGCCACTTTTTTTCGGAACGAGCCACATCTACGCCCAATTAGACTGGCTCCTCCCCTGGCAGGGAAGGCGTCTTATTGGGTGGAGAAGCGGATGGAGCCTTTCCGGTGGGTCTATCCCACCTCACCCGTGGCGCAGGCGCTGCTATCTACAGTAAGGTACTCCGTACTATAGGTATGCTTGGTGCTTGAGGTAAGGTATCTTAGCAAGCTACAGTGGTCGCCCACCCACCGCGCTTGTTTCCATTCTCTCCTGGCATCGTCACGATGCATCAGCCCATCGCGCGTACCACAGCAAACCATACCGCTGACGACCGCGCTTGACGATCCTATGCTTGGCCAAGAACGGTCTCTCCGCGGATCCTGGTCTTACCAAGCGCTTATCAGCCTCGTTGTCGTCTAATAGACTGGAAATCATACATTGAGTCCGAGTCTGCCTTGCCAAACACTGATACGAGACTCCCAACTTTGACGCCACCTCGTTTTCGCAGCAACGGACGCACAGTCTTGAGGGCGCTTATGGCAAAGATGAAGGACACCACTTTCGGCTTTGCGTTTATCCCAGGTTCTTGATGGACTGGTCGCGTCGACATGCGGCCAAACGCCGATCGATCTGTCATCCGGACTGGGATGGGTGGGTGGAAATTTCCAGCTGCAGACAGCCGTGACAGCCTCATCAGCAGCAGCACGTTTTTTAACGTCCACGAAACGGTCCTTTGACGCCATTTGACGCCATCATTGGCCGATGTTCTGAAGCGCGGGAGATTGGCCTTGCATACAGGGTCCAGACCTCATCATGTTTCCTCCTGTCACCAGCCGAGCAACCACCAGCTCGGGCGATCTGAAGCATAGCGCCTCCATCTCGAATGACTCCATAACGTCACAGCGCACCTATCGTCAAGTCACCCGGGGCACTTACGGGCCGGAAATGTGTACACTGGAGGAGCTTTGAGTCCTCAACGGGGCCAGCCGCGGGGCAGCTGATGTCTGATCCGACCTCTTCACAGCATTGTTGGTGATGACCCTGTTCAGCCCTATGGCGGTCAGGGACAATCCTCCACACACGCACCTGAGGCCGGGATATGCGTCGCCGGCGGAGTTCTCGATGCCCCGACTTCTGTCCATCGCCACTTCACCCAACTCCACCCGGTTCTCCGACATTTGACGGCAGCGACAGCTTGTCAAGTCACATCTCGATTTGGTGCTCCCCCCGCCAAGTGTCCACCCGTTTCTCGGGGTTTGCGCCTGTCGACAGTGTTTTCTCCATGACACCATCGTGCGGACCATGGAACAATCACCGGAGTTGCTAAAAGATGCTCTGTCGGCTCCGTCAGCGAGCATCGCCACCACTGCCTCTTTCACCGCCGTGCATCCCTCGAACCGCCTCGACTCTGTGCGGGTTGTCAGGGGCCCTGCACACTTAGTCCCGGAGGTGGCTTGTAGTCAGCGGTCGTTGAGTACCATCCACGGAGATGTCCCCCGCTAAAATCTCACCTCCCACGTCGCCTTTCTCAAGACCGACCACTCTTCGTCAAGCCCTCAGCTTCTCTCCAATCAGCTAACGAAAGGCAATGCATCGTTTTCTCGCCTGACAGGGCTGCATCATGAACCCCTGTATCTTGGTATGAATCATCTCATCAGGGACATGCATCATCGGGATGCTCCTGTCTCGGCATCTGGGTCTCTCTTTGCGATTTATCGTCATTACCACCTACCTAGCCGTGATAAGTCGTCCAAGCCCACCAGGGACGAAAATACGTTTGCTCTGTAAGCAGTCACTCGGTCCAGCGCCAATCTCATTCCTGCCAATCATGCGATGAGACTGCATCTTCCCCCACGCCTCCGCATCCATACCAGTTTTCGCTGTGGATAGTCATCTGCATGACTGGCACGTTTGCGGTCGACTGCAGGTTTCAAGAAGCTAGCTCGCGGGTGGAATTAACCTTGGGATCGGGATGATGCCGCCCATCTGTTCGGATCATCCTTTCCCATCCCAGTCCGCGCCATGGCTCGCCATCGTCGTTCCTCGACCGAGTTCTTGGTCCGCTTCCCGAAGCCATCATCAGCCCCAGCCTCAGCCCTAGTGAGGCTACTTCTCACCACGATTCGATTGACATGTTTACTTCTCTGCCACAGCGGGACGATGACCGGCATGGAAGCATGTGGCTCGGACAGAGGCTGCCCACAGAATCATCTTCGCCCGTTAAAAGTTTGTCTTTCGTCTTGAAGCTCCGTGACCATGACCTCGACCATTCACATCGTGCCCTCAATTTCACCACGGCTGCTGCAGATCTCAACACCCCTTTCCTCGGTGTCAGGTCCAACATAAGCTTCCTCTGACTTGACCTGGCTGGATTTGAACCGCCGTGAATGCACCTTGACACATCGTCATCCGCCCTGCCCGTTTCCCGTTGCTGCGGACCTCTGCATTCACCCCGACGGCTATCTCATCTCTGCACATCACCGATGTCACCTGGCATGCGAAGTCATTCAGCTCCAGACATTCGCTACCCTTGTCGGTCAACTTGGGTTCATGAGTTGCCCTTCCCGTGATGTACTCACTCGTTGAGGAGAACACATATATCCACCGGCCTCTCCCATATCCAGGTCTTGCCTTCAGAGCACCAGCACTGCCAGCAACAGCTTCATCAGACACTCACACCTCAGCGAACTTGAGAAGCATATCCCCGACGACACGAATACGAAGTACAGGGTATACCTCAGGCCTTCTCTTCTCGACTCTCTTACTTCTTCTCCCAGCTCGTTTACAACTCTTTCACAACTCTTTCACAGCCCTCAACCATGTCTTCCTCTCATCGCTCAGGGGGATCCCACCACCACCGCAGCTCCAAGAGCAGCACCAGCAGCAGCAAGAAGTCCAAGTCGGTCCAAGTCAGTGAAGGCCTCTTCTTTGTATTATCCCCGTCCCCGAAAGCAACGACAACATTCAACATGGCCTCAACCACCTGATCTGGGTTAACCCCCCTCAGATATCCAACTAACACATCATCCAGCATTCAAACCAGCAGCTCATCGAATCTCTCGAAACCCACCGCGTCAACACGCTAACCGGACTCTGCCGCATCGAGCGCGTGGCTGCCACCTGCGACGAAGACGAAGCCGCCGCCTTCAACGGACCCATGACGAGCGCCTGGAACTACTACGTGAATAGCAACCAGCTCCTCAGCGAGATGCGCGGCCTGACGCCAAACTACCCGCTGTGTGGCGAAATCATCTACGACGCGCAGGCCTTGGTCCATGATGACCCCGAGTCGAACAGGAGCTGGAACTTGGCGTGGCTTGTTTTGGACAAGATTGAGAAGCAGTAAGTCGAACCTCTCTCCCTCTCTTTCTCTCTCTCTCTCTCTCTCTCATCCTCTCATCCTCTCTCTACCTTTAATCGAAGACGACGAGGAAAACTGACGCAGAAGATAGGGACATGGTGAGGAGCTACGCTGCCGCGGAGGCGGCGAAGCTCGAGATGTGGGGTGGCCGCGAACCGACCGCCCAGGAGGCGGGCCAGCTTGCCCAGTGCTTCGAGTACGAGTGGAACCAGGCCATGAACAAGATGCTGAGGCACTGGGCTGTTCCACCGTGCTGGTACTAGCGGTCGTCTCGCGGCCGTGGTGGAGACGTAAAGAGGGAGGTGATCCGGTGCGGCAAGCACATATCGGCGAGCGAGCGGGGGACGTGTTTGATTCGGAATGCACGGATAAAGCGAGCGACATTCATTCGGGACATGGGGCATCATTCAACGGCGTCAACATCGGTATCAGCATTAGCGGGCCTTGGCGAGCATCAGCGGAGGTTGGATATGCGGTGCATCTTACAACCTGCAGTTATTCTTCTTCGTCCTTCTAGTTTGAAAAGGGTAGGTAGAGCTTGGTTCTTGATTTCGCTGGGCGAATCACGATGCATGGGCAGAAAGGATTTGGGATTCTAGCCAGTTCTCGAGTATGGATCAAAACAAAGTAGACTAATCCACACTCTCTCAACTTCAACGTCTTTTAACTTGTACAACTATTACTGGATGCCACTCGATGGGAGTGGAGTCATCAACGGGAAGAGGCGACGGCGCGCACGGCTCTTTCAATCCGGAGCGGAAGCGGAGCGCCCACCTCACCGATCCGAGCCCGAATGACCCACATTTCCGGCGGAAAGTCCGGTGCCATCCGGACCTCGACGACTTCCTGTCAGATATTCGTCCGCCTCATTTCAAACCAACACGTGAATATTACGACGATAAGATGGGCGACTAGATAGCAAATGATAGCGGCAAGATGACGGGGAGGACTCCAGCTCAGCCACCCTTGGCTCGAATCTCACCCACCCCCTTCCACGACAAGCGGCGTGCGTAGCATTCACGGACGGAATTGGAATAGGTCTAGAAGGTGAGATGGAACGCGGTGAGAGAGGGGTTTTGGTTACGACGACGGGGGGGCACACACCCCCCGGCCAGGACTCCGAAATGTGGTGGTGACTCCAAATTTGCTGGGCTTGGCGTGAGGAGATGCCAAGAGAGGTTGATTTGACGACGCTGGTTGCTGTCTGACGGTGATTTTGCTCTAATAAGTGTGAAGAGAGGAGGAGGAGCGGATCGCGTGTCCTTTTTGTGTTGTCGTAACGGCTGAATGAGAAACAACAAGTTCAAGCATCATCGGGGTGGCCAGAAAAGATCGCTCGATATCTGTGATGGTGATGTCGAGGGTTGTCGACAGCGGGGATGCAACGACTGCAATGGAAGATGTGGTACGCGATGACTGTTCTTCACGTCATGATCTGTTGTTGTGTCTTTCAGTTTTACCTGAGCTTTCATTAAGATCAGGCATACGTTTACTCGGCAAACTCACCACGACTCAATTTGGAACCACAGTTTCATCAGATCAACGTCAAGTTTCATTATTGACTACAGTTACATCGTTTTGACTCGCTCACACCACTTAAAACACATAACGGAACGACAAGTTCTGCTTGTCCGTCATGTCCTCGAACGCGTGGGCCGTGTACTCTGGACTCGCCTCCATGACGCCCGCGGCGGCCATCTCGTCCCTCTTCTTGTTCTGCCGCGTGAGGTAGATGCGCAGCGAGATGATGACGACGATGAGCAGGGCGTAGCAGCCAATGTGGGTGGCGAAGGCGATGAAATAGCGGGGGGCGTTCCAGCTGAGGAAAACCTGGGGCCCGATGGCGTTGCCGGCGGCCCAGACGATGAAGTTGAGGGCGACGGCGCACTGCTTCTTGGTCTGGCCGGCGACGTTGCGCGAGATGAGGGAGAGGGCGAGGGTCTGGGCGGACCAGAAGGAGAGGGTGATGTAGTAGCAGATGAGCAGGCCGATGTGCTGGGCGTAGGTTTCGTTGGGGAGGGTCATGAGGAGGACGGTGCCGAGAACGGAGCTGTTTGATGGACATGTTAGAGCAGGTTGGATGATGTTGGTCATATTAAGGGGGCTGATGGGAAACTTACGGAACGACGAAACCGAGCATGACGTAGAGGTTCTGGCCAAACTTCTTGACCAGCCAGACGGAACTGAGGAGGACGATGATGATGTAGAACCCGAGAACCATGGCGAGCAGCTGCACCTGCAGCGTCGAGAAGCCGAAACTCATGATGATGATGTTGGCAAAGGCACCGAGCCCGGACGTGGGGAGCGTCGTGCACAGCGCGACGAGGGCGTAGCCCCAGATCTGGGGGTCCTTGAGCGCCTCGACGGCCTGCTCGCGCTTGAACTCTTTGTTCTGGATGCCCGTCTGGTTATCGCGCACGCGCTCAATCATGTCGCGCTTCTCGTCCTCGGTGAAGCACTTTGCGCGCATGGGCGAGTCCGGCATCCACACGAGCACGAAGAGGCCGAAGAAGACGGAGACGACGCCGTAAATGAGGAACAGCCACTGCCACGACCTCAGCGGGCCGCTCTTGATGTGCGTAAAGGCGTAGGCCAGCAGACCGCCGACAATCTGCTGGGCGCCGTTCATCATGTACCAGTACGTCACGCGCGAGGCCTGCTCCTCGCGGCGGTACCACATGGACGAGAGGATGACAAAGGCGGGCTGGCACGCCGACTCGAAGATGCCGAGGAGGGTGCGGGCGACGACGAGGCCGGTGAAGTTGGTGCAGGCGGCGTGGCACGCGAGCACGGCGCCCCAGGCGACGATGGAGAAGCCGAGGTACTTTGCGATGGGCAGGCGGCCGATGAGGACGTTTTGGGGGTACTCGACGAAGAGGATGGCGATGTAGATGCAGGTGGTGAGCCAGGAGAACTGCTGGCCGACGAGGCCCGTGTCCTTTTGGAGGCCCATGACGGAGGCGAAGGACATTGTGCCCTTGTCGATGGCCTGGAGGAAGTAGGTGCCGATCATGACGACGAGGACGCGGCGGTCGATTTTGCGGCGGAGCTCGTCGCTGCGCTCGCGGGTGATGGGGGCGGAGGTGCCGTCGCCGAGGTAGCGGGAGAGCTCGCCGTCGACGTTTTCGAGGCGCTGGGCTTCGGCCTTTTCGTACGAGTCGGTGCGTTCGACTTGGTGGAGGGAGGGTTTGGCGGCGGGACGCACTTCGTTGGCGTCTGTTGAGGCCATGATGGGCGGAGGGAGGGTTCTGGGTGTGATGGGGTGGGATGAGACGAGGTGGGTGTACGGCCTTGTCGGTCCGATGCTGTCAAGGTCGGAACTTGGGATCCGAGGACTGAACTTCTTGGAAAGGAGCTTCTTGAAAAGAAGGAGAAGCTGAGCAGCCCAAGAGAAAGGAGAAAGGAGAAGAGAGAGAGAGAGAGAGAGAGAGAGAGTAAAAAGGTGTGAGGCTGGGTTATATAAAAGCAGGTTCAGTGTGGAGCTGGGCGAGAGGATGTGTGGTTGATATCACGCTTCCCTGATTTGGTCTGCACTACATCAAGGTAAGTCATCAACCCCAGGATTCAACACACAAACGCACACACACTCTCCCTCTCCCTGTCCTCACTTTTACCCCAAGATTTGTTGTTGGGACCGCGCGGTGCCCCAGTATCCAGTTCGGGCCCCGCGAAAGGGACGACGAGTGCCCCCACGTGTTCTGGACAGACGGAACGCTTGCCATTCGACGATGAGGGCGTCATGCTCAAAACTGACCAACGGGAGATGAGAGGACTGTGGACTCCTTTGGTGCATAATTCGACCGAGATGGAGGGAAGCAGTGGCGTGTTCAGATTGACAGACACGCCCCTTCCTGGTCCAAGTTCCTGGACAACGAGACGATGTATCCGTTTTGTTCGCAGAATGGACGGAAAAGACACAAGAGCTCCGTCCTCGACGGATAGACGGCACGAGTCAGGGTTGGAGGTTGGTGCGTGAGAAGGTGATATGGGACTGGGTGCCCATGGGGTAGGGCACGCGGCGACGGTGGGCGTGGGCGCATGGGTCATGGTTTGGAAGGCGAATGCGACTGTGGACACGATCCGGGGGATTTGGTTTCTCGTAGGTTTTTGGTTGGCAAACATGGCAAGGTACTAGCCAGCTTCTTGCGTCTGCGGCTTCTCTGAAGTATGTGAAGCCATACATCGAACAACAGCTCGGACGACTTGTGGCTGTGTCGTCCCAACACCAAAACGACTTTCAGACCAGACATTGCAGAGGCTCTTGGCCGAGGTTGATCTGACGGCAGTCAATGGCTGGGCGTGGCACGGATCTCTGGGCAATAACGACATGGCGAAGAGTGTTCGGCTTTCTGCCAGAGGCGACTGGGTTGGGGATTTGCTCGTTTGAGACCCTGGGCTCGTCTTCTGCCCAGAATTACCTAGAAGGAGCCTTATCTAGCGCCGGCTCGTGGCGCTGTCCCTCGTCTTGGCTACCATCTGAAAAGCTTGACGGGGGGATGCGGCAACCTCGGCGAGCTTGGCGGGTGCGGCTGGGGCGCAACGGTGACTTCAGGGTTTGGCCTGGAAGGGATTACTGTTTATGTAGTCATATTTGTGACTGTCGACAAGGACGAGTTGCCAGGCCACCTAAGTGCTGTGGCTCGAGTCTTGAACAGACAGGGGTTTTGGCGGCAATGGCGGTGCCAGAGGTACTGGAAGACAATCATCTGCTTACTATCTTTGGCAGGTCGTGACGAGCTGTTGTGATGACTTTTAGATACACGATGCCCATGCTGCCAGGTTGCAAAAGTCAGGTTCACTTTGATGGACTTTGATGTAATGAGGCATGACGCTGAGATACGGACAAGGCAATATTAGTACTTGTACAGGCTAGACTCGGCCGGGTCTAATCTCTAGGTGGAAAGGCAGCGAGCCACTCCGCCTACTCCGCGTCCGAGGTTGTGCCTGAGACGAACAAAATTGTGCAAACACCCTGGTCAGCAGAAACGAAGAGGTCAGCACATCTTCACGGCAGGTCCAGGCCGGACACTGGAGTCACTGCTCTCCGCAACCTTGGGGAGATTGGGGAGAGAACCCGCTGTTTTCCCCTCAAACTTCATCTCCTCCTTCATCAGTGTCCCTCTTCCTCTCCAGGCTGTTCCCCATCCCCCCAGGTCACACGATGCTGCTGCCCCCGAATGATCCAGTGCGGGCACGGGTGCGGAGATGACTTCCCCAACGTCCAAAACGAGCAGCACGACCGGGGTAGCGCCGTTGTCGGCCGGCGGCGAGACCTCGTAAAGGCTAGTGATGAGCAAGGGTAGTCCAGTCGCGCAAGTCAGGTTCAGTCATCAGTGAGGGTTGACGACGAAAATGGGCGAGTCACAGAAGGGCCGAGGAGATGAAGGCCAGAGCCAAACCATGAATGTAAAATAAAACCGGGGACTGAACTCCACCGGCGCGGGGTAACTTGCCCGGGGCGCGGGGGAGGAGGAACCGAGTACAGTGGGGCCTTCCATCCGAAGTGGAGCTCACCCCGCCGGACACCAGCCACGTACTCCGCATTGCGCACTGCACTGCGCACTGCGGACACTTTCCACTTCGCTGGAGGCTACTGCCAGTCGCAGAGCACTCGCTGTAATACACCATGACACAGCATACTTACTACTGGCACAGCGTCAGCTGTCGTCCAACACACGGGAACAAACTGTCTTGGCGAGTGAGAAGCATGCCTGGCCTCTTATGCGATTCTTCAGTGGGGGTTGAACCCAGTGACACCGCGAGCCCTGACAAGCGCGTTTCTTGGCTTCGGCCTGCATCACGCCGAACTGAACTCCCTTCGTCCACGTCACCCCTGGTTCTCTCCAGGCCTTTGCTCTCCTGCCGAAGCTGTGAACCCCTCTTAAAGACGCGGGAGCCGGAACCAAAGTTTCGTCAGCCTGTGTTTTGTCGTCTCGTCTCATCTCTTTGAACCTCCGGAACCAGGCCGTCGGTTCTGTTAAGCAGCTCAACCTTGTGCTTGAAGTTGCATCTGAATAGCATCGCAAGTTCCAGAAAAGGTCGGTAGCTCACCGTTGGCGGAATCGAGTCACCAACACCACCGTCACTTACCCCGCCAACCCCTCAATTGAGGAGGACGCGTCGCAGAAAACACTCGAAGCTGTCACGAAGTGTCAAAACTGACCGGCGACAGGAACCATCTCAAGCACCTCACCAATACACCTCCCCACAAAACCGCCAAAATGCCTGCCGAACTCCATGGCGTCAAGGCGGCCGACGTCCACAAGCAGGTCAAGCAGCTGATCCACGAGCTCGTCAACATCAAGGACAGCACGGGCGAGTTCCTCCTCAAGCTCGACGACGGCCGCATCATCGACACCAAGGGCTGGAACGACTGGGAGTGGACCCACGGCATCGGCCTGTACGGCATCTGGAAGTACTACGAGCTGACGGGCAACCCCGACGACCTGGCCGTCATCGAGGACTGGTTCAAGAACCGCTTCGAAGAGGGCCACAAGGGCAAGAACATCAACACCATGGCCGTCTTCCTGACCCTCGCCTACGTCTACGAGAAGACGGGCAACGAGACGTACCGCCCCTGGCTCGAGAGCTGGGCCGAGTGGGCCTACCACGACCTCCCCCGCACAAAATACGGCGGCATGCAGCACATCACCTACCTCGAGGTCAACGACCAGCAGCTCTGGGACGACACCCTCATGATGACCGTCATGCCCCTCGCCAAGATCGGCCTCGTGCTGAACCGCCCGCACTACGTCGAGGAGGCCAAGAAGCAGTTCCTCATCCATCTGCAGTACCTCTTCGACGCCCCCTCCGGTCTCTTCTTCCACGGCTGGTCCTTCCACGACGGCGGCCACAACTTCGCCCGCGCCCGCTGGGCCCGCGGCAACAGCTGGGTCACCATCGTCATCCCCGAGTTCATCGAGCTGCTCAACCTCCAGCCCGACGACGCCTTCCGCGCCCACCTCGTCAACACCCTCGAGGCCCAGGCCGCCGCCCTCGTGCCGCTGCAGGCCGAGAGCGGTCTCTGGAGGACGCTGCTCGACGTGCCCGAGTCGGAGGGTTCGTACCCGGAGGCCAGCGCCACCGCCGGCTTCGCCTACGGCATCCTCAAGTCGCAGCGCAAAAAGTACATTGGCCCCGAGTACGAGGCCGCCGCCGTCAAGGCGGTCAAGTCGGTGCTGGAGAACATCACGCCCGAGGGCGAGCTGCTCAAGACGTCCTTCGGCACGGGCATGGGCCACGACCTGCAGCACTACAAGGACATTCCGCAGACGAGCATGCCGTACGGCCAGGCCATGGCCATGATGGCATTGGTGGAGTTTTTGCGTGTCTACATTTAATCTAATGACATCATGTCGAAATGAAACAGAAACAATAACTCAACCTAACAGTCTCGCGGTGTGCAATTGTGAAGATAATGACGGACCGGGTTCGCCGGTCCTGTTCAGCAGACGTGACGTGACGCCTGTGGGGGCTCCGTCTTGAGGCACCTCCGGTGTTTTCGGGCCGAGACGAGTCTGGCCGGACTTCGTCTTTCGGTGCAACGTCGACCGAACGCACAACCTCCTCGGAGGCTCGCAACGTAGTGCAGCCAGAGACCCCAGATGTTGGAGAAAGGGGTCCTGCGGCTAGGATAGCCTCACCCAAGTCGGTCTGAGTTGGCAGCGAGTTGTGAGAGTTGTGCAAGGAACTTGCTGTCATGACAGCTTTGTACGTGTCGGGAGTAACCTGACACCCGGAGCACGGAGTTGCGCACAACTCTAGAGTCGCGGTATGCCGTGGTGTATCGCATCGAGACGCTTCGGCGCGTCGGTGGAATGGGGTGCAGATGTGCTGTTTAGAATGGCATGTCACGTGTTTCCGGTTCAAGAGGGACCGATTGTGCGTGCACAAGCCACTTGTGGCACACTGAAGCCTGTGTCTTGTGCCACCAAGACAGCCACAGTTAAGGTCTCGTGGGTGGCTGGCTGGCTGCGTAGTGTATCTCCAAAGAGCACGCGACCTCAAACTCGACGTCTGTGGACTTGACGAAACGAGCCGAGAGCCGAGGGGTCCGATACGACATTAAATAAGGGTCCCGGTCTCGTGGGCATGGCAAATGTCTCGCTGCTTCCGACCCCAGGATCTCGGTAACGGTCTCTCCTCGATTCAGTATTGTTTCTGTCAGCCACGTCTCTGCGCAGCCATGTTTCTTCACTTCATTGAGCTGGACGGCAGTCGTAAGACGACATGGAGGAACCTCGCCGGACTTGAGTTGATCGCTGGACCTCCGATCACGCCGCTGCCTCTGCAATTCAAGTGTAAAAGATGGCCATGGAAAGAACGCCAGGACCTCGCATGCGCCTATGCGCCTAGTTTCGGAGATTTTCATACCCAGCGTCAGATGTCTCTTCGTCAGGGGAGGTGACGACGTGAAAAGGCTGTGTAGTGCCTGTGCCAGCGTACAGCAGTCATGAGGCTCGTGGTTGTAGTCGAGCCAAAGTACCCCTAGCTGTTCGACGGGCGACTTAGAAGGGTCAAATGATTGGATCCGGCCCGTGGAGAAGCACGAACGGTTGGAGATGAGCCAGCAGATGGCGACAGTAGAAAAGGCTTGCTGTCTGTTGGCCGTTGCAGAATGGTAATTACCAGTTGGACGATCACTGCTAGATCAGATATCAGACGGGACAGGCCAATAACGACTGGCGCATTCGATCGGTGAACGTCATCGTATGCGCGTGATCGGGACAAGGTGAACCACGAGGCCGAGGACTGTTCTTTGGTCCATGGCAGATGGTAGGGCAAAGGGGGAAAAAGCACGATCCGATTGGATGTTAGTGCTTAAGCTTCTGTCACGACGGGAAGCTTAACAGATGAGACTCTGAGTTTCTTCGATGTTCCTGCCGCCAATTTCAGCGTAGGATAAACTACGTACCGAATGGAGCGCACGGAGCGAGCACTTTCGCCTGGCGAAGCGAGAAAAAATCAGAAAAGATGAGGTCACCCATGTCTGTGCTCATGATCAGATCATAGTATACTTTTGATCTGGTTCCTCTATCGCCGGTTCACCCGGAAGAGTACCTGGCTCCGAGGTACCGCTTGATCCTCCGTGTTGCATCCATCTACGGATACTATGTAATTAGGTATCCGTAGTTCCTGCCATGTGCGGAGTACGTACCTCGCAATCAATGGTCGCCCTTGGATTCCCACCTCACCTGCTCTATTAACCGACCACCCACTGTCGCTGTCGACGACCTCGCGATATCTGGAACTTGTCTCTCCCTTTCCCTCCTGCTCGTGTCGAGTTCTGTCACTGTCACTGCTATGCCCACACGACCAGCTCGCGTCTATTCTTGAACGCATAACTTATCACATATCTGACCATACCGCCGCCACCTCTTCGCATCTTGACGCCATGCTCTGGACGCCAATCTGCATTCCACAACCGTAGACCCTGGCAGCGGGGTAGCGCGGCCCAGCAGCTACTCCCGAAGAGGATCTCCCACCGACCCGATACCGATCTCCGACGAAATTATCAACCGACGACTTTGACCAACGTTGCCTGCTTCGACCTGGACGATTCCGACGACGTCACTGCTACGTTGGCCGACACAACTTTGCCTTTTGGCCAACTGCGCCTACAGCCGCAACCCCAAGCCACCGAAGCCGCGCGACTGAACCCGATCCCTCCCTCACAATGGTGCATACCAAAGCCAGTGTCCGCGCCGCGGCTGCTCGTACAGCCTCGTCGGGCTCCTTCCACGCGGGTGCTCCAATTCCCACCTTGGGAAGCATCGAGTCCAGTCGTCGAACCATCACCATGCGACGCCAGTCGACACATCGATATCACACATTTCCCACGCCGCCCCCAAAGACGCCCAGAGAGCAGTCCTCGGCAGATTTGTTCCACAACTCTGACGCGAACTCGGATGCCTCCGACCACGATCACCACCAGACTCCCCTGCCTGTGCGGCAACTCGCTCTGTTGGCATTCCTCTCCTTGAGCGAGCAGACGGCCCTCAACTCCATCGGTCCTTACCTGCCGCAGATGGTAGAGTCCTTTTCCGACATACCAGAGTCCCAAACAGGCCTGTACGTCGGCATCCTCGCTTCGGCATTCGCGCTTGCCCAGCTGTCGACGAACCTCTTGTGGGGATACCTGTCCGATGTGATCGGCCGAAAACCTGTCATGGTGCTGGGCACATTCATGCTCACGTGCTGCTTTGTGGCATTTGGCTTCTGCCGGACGTATTGGCAAATCGTCTTGGTACACGTCGCCATGGGCATGCTGAACGGCAATGCTGCCGTTGTCCCGACTGTGCTGGGCGAGGTGACGGATCGCTCAAACCAGAGCAGGGCCTTTACTTGGCTGCCTGTTATCTACTCGCTCGGCGGGATTACAGGTCCAGCGCTGGGTGGCCTGCTCGTGGGAAGCCTAGGGAAACAGTACCCTTATTTGGCGCCTAATCTTTTGAGTGCTGTCCTGCTCTTCGTCAGCGTGGTCACTGTTGGTATTTGGTTCGACGAGACTTTGGAGAGCCTCGAGCCAGACCACAGAGCCTGGATCCCCAACTGGCTACGGAAGGCTTGGTCGCGGGTGCGCGGAGAAGACGGTGCCAAGAGCAAGTCGTGGGCTTCTCGCTGGCCTCGCCGAGGTTCGCAAGCGGTCGTGAGCGCGCCGGACGACGAGGACGAGGATGACGACGAAGGGACCGCCGAGGACCAGAGGCTGTTGCCGACGGAATCTGATGAGGGTCCCGAAGCCGACGATGCCAAGTCGCCCGGCGAAATCGCGACCTGGAGGCAACTCTTGAATCGCAACACCATCCTGGTGCTGCTGACGTACTTGGTCTTTCAGCTGTCCAATATTTCATACAACAGTCTGTACCCCATCTTCGCTGATGGTAACCCTCCTACTGGGCGCGGGTTGCCTCCTAGTAAGATCGGCGTCAGTCTGAGTCTCGCGGGTGTGGCAACCATCGTCTTCCAGGCCTTTGTCTTCCAACCCCTGAAGGTACGACTGGGAAACCTGGGCAGCTACCGCATTGCTCTGCTCGGACTGGCCGTCAGTATGGCATTGATGCCCTGGATCGGCTACTTGGACGACGAGCCCCTGTTCGGTGTTGGTAACGGCTCTACATGGCTGTACATCGAGTTGGGTGTCATTCTCGTCATTAAGAATATTTGCGCCGTTGGCGGTCTGTCGAGCGTAATGCTACTGGTATGTGACTTGAGTTTGCCTCGGGAGTATTCCTGCTAACGAAGCCTAGATCACAAACTGCGCGCCGAACCATGCGTCTCTGGGAACTCTGAACGGTATCGCCCAGACCCTATCTGCAGCCGGACGCAGCTTCGGACCTTTTGTGTCTGGCGCTCTGTTCACGTTGTCTACTCGTGTCCAACCGAAAGGTGAAGCGCTTGCATGGGGAACCTTTGGCGGTATCGCCCTCCTCGGCTGGCTCGGGTCACTGGCCATCCGCAACCGCGGGCTGGAAAGCGACGACTGGGTTGGGGAAGAAGACGGCGCGGACGGCGAGGCGGAACCATGAGTCCATGACCGCCCTTTACTTGATTGGGGCGATGATATCGCTGCCGATAGTCTATTTTTGGATACGATCCAGCCGTGCTGTCAGCGCGAACAGGATCAAATTATGCTTTTATGGGTAATCATAGCGTTGCACCAGGCGTTGCAGATAGAGGTGTTGTCTTGCGATGGACAATGCATATTAGCGGTTAGAGGTCCTTCTTTGCAGTACCAAAGAAGGCCGGTCATACAGCACGGGCAGTCTAGAGTGTTTTCCGACGGCCACAAGAGCGAATACAACCATGTGTCTTTCGATTTGCCGCCGCCGCCACATGACGATCCCGATGATAACTATCGACATGCCTTCTGCT
The DNA here is from genome assembly GCA_001693025.2 of Colletotrichum lindemuthianum. Lineage (NCBI taxonomy): Eukaryota > Fungi > Ascomycota > Sordariomycetes > Glomerellales > Glomerellaceae > Colletotrichum > Colletotrichum lindemuthianum. Next base: position 105,796 of record MASP02000661.1, on the reverse strand, counting down.
TGGTTTGTTGTGTTCATTGATCGACAGACACTATTTCTAGAAGTACAGCTATGATATGGCCAATTACTTCTTCAGGCCCCGTGCGACCTCCACGTACGACCCTATCCTGATGTCCTCTAGAATGCCTAGTTCCTTTGGCTTCCATCCCAGCTCTCTCATCGCTTTGCCGCCCGACGCTCGATTCTCGACGGAGAGGAAGTAGGTCAACCCAGGTCCGAACTGCTCGCCCGCCTCGTCTTTGCTAAGATCCCGCACAGCAACTCCTAGTACATCGGCCATGGCTTCGGAAAGCTCCCTCATTGTAACGTCTGTGGAAGCGCCCGCGTTGTATACCTCCCCCGCCCGCCCCCGTTCGGCCGCGAGGAGATACAAGGCCGCCACGTCGTCTACATGAGCCGTCGTCGTCTTGTTCTGCCCGCCGTCAATCACGCTCACCACACCCGCATGCGCAAAGGTGTCCATGAACTGGGCCACGCCGCTGCGGCCGTGGCCGTAGACGTAGGGGGGCATCCGGAGCGCCGTCACGCGGATTCCCCGCGTGGCGAGCTGCAGGGCGTGGTGTTCTGTGAGGAGGCGCGTGTTGAGCGGGTTCACCTCGGCGCGCGAAGATTCGGTGGTTTCGCGGCCCGAGAGGTCCGCGGTGACGACGAGGGTGCCGCTCGTCGCGACGAGGGGCTTGTCGGTGCCGGCGAGGGCGGCGGCGATGGCGTCCAGGGCGGCGGTGTCGATTGCGCGGACGGATTCGTAGGTTCCCTGGCCAAAGGTGTATGCTGTTGCGAGGTGTAAGACCACGTCGGCGGCGGAGGATTCGGATCGGAGGGTGGTGAGGGAGGTGAGGTCGCCGCGGACGGGGGTTGCGCCGAGGGCGAGGAGGGCGGCGTCGCTGGCGGGCGTGCGGGAGAGGGCGCGCACGGTGTGTGAGTGGGAGAGGGCGAGGGATGTGAGGGCGGTGCCGATGTGGCCTGTTGCGCCGGTGATGAAGATGCGTTTGGGGGTGGAGGAGGTCATTTTGGTGGTTGAGGTTGAGGTTGAGGGGGGTATGTTCACGATGATGGATAGTAGGGGGAATGGGGTTGTAGTGGTAGCGTAATTAGATCAGTATGAAGAATCGCTCAAGCTCTTTTATGCAGTCCATCTGAATTCATTCGGATAGTTAACGGGATGGTGCTTGGTTAACACGCCGCCATCGTGACGAGCTCACGACGGTGGTTGCGGTGTTTAGCACCACTTCTCGCGGAGTTTACCCCAGCAGAACACCAAACTCCATCGCGACCTGCAACTGATGGCCCGATTCGGTTGTCGGTTGCACTCGAGATTGCGCTGCAAGAAGTAGCTGCAGTCATGAACGATTTGGGGCATCCGTATATGAGACAGAAAAGCGTGTAAGCAGCTGCAGGATACATACAGCCGAGCCCGGAGTTTGAGCTGCTGAAGGCCATTTCGTTTAATCAGCAGCCATACGGTACTCGAGTATGCCTTCGAGATGCCGAGGCCGGTGGTAGCGGTGGCTTATCTCCGCGACGTCGTCAAGCACACCGTGAGTATACCAGTTCCTGGCCTACACTAGTTTCGCAGACTGTTGAGAAGCGAGGGCGCCAGACTTGACGATTTACAAGCTTGTAATGTTTGATTCAAGACCTGCAGGTCAAGATCCGTCTGACGCAGAATGCGAATTGACTCTACGGATGGGAGACACGACATGTTGATACTTTGACTTATAGGGGCTCATGAGCTGTCTGCCTTTTCAACTTCACAAGACACGATTATCGTGGCCTCGCCAAACACACCGTACGCAGAGTATTCTTCATAGATCTCCTGGAAATATACACAAGAGATAAAGGTGGTGCAAAACATGTATTAACTATATTGTAACCCAAGCGCCAACTCCACATGGAACTCATCATGACCATAGAAAAACTACAAACAAAAATGACATCCAGCTCCTAAAACTTGTCCATGATGCCAGGGTGAATGGCCTCCAACTTGCCAACGACCTCCTTCCACACCTTGTCCTGCGTCCTCTTGCCCTCCTCGCTGCGCACAAACGGCGAGGGCTCGTCCACAGCGCAGTCGGAAACGTACGTCCCGTGGGACTCGGCGCCGAGCGAAGCGGCCGCGACGAGGTTCCTGCTCCCGTACTCGGTCGTGCGGGCCAGCGCCTTCTTCATGAACCAAAACGTCCAGCTGTCCGAGTCGCGCCCGAGTTCCGAGTGGCAGAGCCCGGGGTTCACGCAGTTGATGGTCACGGGGAACTCGTCGGCGGGATAGCGCTCCGCGATGGCGCGCACGCTAAGGACCTCGAGCAGCTTCGAGATGGGGTACAGCTTCTCCGTGTCGACGCGCCCGTCCTCGCTGACGGTGGCGAGGATCTCGCCCTCGGGCGCGTTGCGCTGCGGGAGATCGGTCCAGGCGTGCACCTCGGAGGCGACGATGGTGAAGGTCGGGCGGCTGCCGGGGAAGTTTGCGGCCGTCTCGCGCATTTTGGGCACGACGAGGGCGGCGAGGAGCAGGGTCGAGACGACGTTGACGGTGATTGTGCCCTCGTACTCCTCCATCAGGTTGTATTTCGAGTGCGCGACGCCGGCGTTGGCGACGAAGATGTCGACGCGGGGGAGCTCGGCGCGGACGCGGGCGGCGAAGGACTCGACGCTGGCGTACGTTGACATGTCGAGGTGCCATACCTCCACGACGGAGGGGTCGCAGCCGGTGGCGGACTCGATGGTGCGTTTGGCGGCGGCGCCCTTGTCGAGGCTGCGCACGGCGAGGATGAGCTTGGAGGCGCCGAGGCGGGCGAAGTGCTGGGCTGCTTCTTTGCCGAGGCCGACGTTGCTGCCCGTCACGACGACGGTTTTGCCGGCGTACGAGGCCGAAGGGTAGGGGAGGGAGACGAAGAGCTGGCTGTAGAGGAAACCCATTGTGAGAGAGGGTGTGTGGGAGTGGTGATGTCACGAGTTGTTGGGTTGGAGATGAGGTTGATGGAGGTAAGGCCGTCGGCTTGCTGTTGTATGAGTGTTGGTTGGGCTGGGAAGACGAGTTGATGATGTTCTGGGGTATGCTTTTTGAGATTGACTTGGGACGAGAGCAAGGGATGATATTTAATCTTTCATCCCTTGAAAAGCCATTTTTGAGGCATGTGAATGACACTGTAATGGATGACGGAGTTAACGAGGGGTAACCCCAGCCTGCGCAAGCAGCGAGCTCTGGGATCATGGATGTATGGGATAGGATAGGATGGGTGGTCCATGACTGAGATACTGAGACCACACAGCATGCGTAGCTGTTGTACGGTCCGTCCGGGCAACACCGAGAAAGCCAAAGTCCACATGGCGTTCCACGATGGGATGGATTGTCCGTGGTGTGTGGTGTGGTTTGGTTGTGTGGTCGACAGAATGGTTATTCCGTGTATTTCATGATTCGCTTCCCATTGCGGGCAACAGTCCCTGCTGCCGAGCTCCGCTAAATCCATCCCGCCTTAGTGCTTCCGTGGATTAGGTAAAACAAGCGGGGAGACGTGGACCAAGGCGATGTTATACTGAGTCGGACTTAAGCCATGTGCGCGGGCGAATCACATCCTTCTGGTGTGAATTATCCTTACACTGTCGATGAGCCGCGCGGGGTTGTGTAGCGGATCAGTCAGATTATGGTTCTGACAGGAACCGCGCTACCTACTGCTTGGTTTTGTGTCGAGGATGACCCTTTGACGATGGATACAGTCTATGAAGTTACTGGTCAAAGTATGGGGAATACACTGGTGAACAAGTGCTGTATACGGATACTATCGTCACATCTGGTCTGGAGTAGGCAATCTGGGGTATCGTGTCCAGGCCTGTTCCTGTCTTGCCAGAACAGTGTGCTCCGGGCAAAAGTTCGTGAGAGCTATGGCCATGTCATGGATATGGGGTCAAGGAAGTCGTTGGCTGTACGCTGGGCAGAACACCAGAATGGCTTAATCATCGTCCACAAGTTATGTCAATGATTACGTTCAAATCGGTTATTTCACACTTGGATTGGGTATCAGCACCTGAGAATAACAGCAACAATCACATTGCCCTCGGACTTCGTTGGGGTAAGTACCTGGTATTACATACTTCAGGTATATACTTCGGCCTCTGGCTCGGCTTACGTAAGGCCGCCTCCGCGACCGTGTCGGCGACGGACGCCGGGATTAAGCGGAGTTATAAGTTCTACCCACTAAACACCGTCTCGACGTGATTCATCAGGCTCCATCCCGCTACCACCGCGATTCATACAGCGCGGCAACGAAAAGACGGTCGGACATTTCAGAGGTGCCCGTTAATTGTGCGAAAAGCACCTGCAGCCCTGGAAGCCTCATTTGCGGGTCATTGAGCCTTCAAAGTCCGTCAACTCGCCGACTTGAAGACCTTGCGATGCCATTCCATCTTGGACCATCGTCTTCTTCCCCTGACCTCACGACGGGGCTGAACCTTTACTCGATGGACTTTGAGAGCTTCAAAATCCACAATGCCGGGTTTTACCACTATCTCCTTGAGGGAACTTTGGGAGAATAATGGAGTCTCACCAAGATGACCGTCATGGAAGCCATCATAGCAAAGTCACGATGGAGCAGATTGGTATTTAAATGGTGAGTCGCGGCCCCTTCAATCGTCATGTGAGCAGCTCACTAACACAACTGAACCCTCGAGATCATCAACTCAATACCCTCTCATTTCCCAACCTGCAGCGAGCCCACCAGCACTTCACCATCAACTCAAACACCATCAACTCAAACACCATCAACCATGGCTGACTCTACCACCTCCGCCTTCCAACAGGGCCTCGACGCCAGCAAGGTCGAATACGCCCAGCTGGGCACATCCGGCCTGCGCGTCTCCGTCCCCATCCTCGGTGCCATGTCTTTCGGCTCCAGCAAATGGGCTCCCTGGGTTCTCGACGAAGACGAGTCCGTCGAGCTTCTCAAGGCCGCCTACGACCGCGGCATCAACACCTGGGACACGGCCGACATGTACTCCAACGGTCTCAGCGAAGAAGTCGTCGGCAAGGCCATCAAGAAGTACGACATCCCGCGCGAGAAGCTCGTGCTCCTGACAAAGTGCGCCCTCGGCGTCGGTGAGCAGCCGGACGTCCACGTCGCCCACATGGGCGACGTGCCCGCCAAGCACAAGGACTACGTCAACCGCACCGGTAAGACGCTCGATTTTCTTTTCTCTCTCCAATGACCCCGTGGCTGACACGCAACCCAGGCCTGTCCCGCGGCGCCATCTTCAAGTCCGTCGACGCCGCGCTGAAGCGCCTCGGCACCGACTACATCGACCTCTTCCAGATCCACCGCTTCGACGCCACCGTCCCCGTCGAGGAGACGATGCGCGCCCTGCACGACCTCGTCCAGGCCGGCAAGATCCGCTACATCGGCGCCAGCTCCATGTGGGCCACCCAGTTCGCCCAGATGCAGTTCGTCGCCGAGCGCAACGGCTGGACGAGGTTCGTCAGCATGCAGAACTTCTGGAACCTCGTCTACCGCGAGGAGGAGCGCGAGATGATCCGCTTCTGCAAGCAGACGGGCGTCGGCATCCTGCCGTGGTCGCCGCTGTACGGCGGCAAGCTGGCGCGGCCGCTGGGCGACTACGACTCGGTCCGCTCGTCGGGCCAGGGGATCGCGAACCCCACGCTCACGCCCGTCGACGAGCAGATCGTGCGCAGGGTGGAGGAGATTGCGGAGAAGAAGGGCTGGAGCATGAGCCACGTCGCGCTGGGCTGGCTCGTGTCCAAGGGGGCGATCCCGATTACGGGTTTCAACTCGCTGAAGAGAATCGACGAGGCTTGCGAGCTCAGGGGAAAGACGCTCACCGAGGAGGAGGCCAAGTACCTCGAGGAACCCTACGTCCCACGCGACGTTATCGGGCATTTCTAGATGGGAGTAGCGTATACAATGGTTCGCAGGCCAGTGGCATCTCCTTAGAATCGGTACATTAAACCCATTCCTCACTCAATCAAAACGTGATGGACATGTAGGTTCCATAGCAAACTCTCAATTCTTTGTGAAAAGCCTTCCCCATACTTCCAACGGCTTCATATCCACCTCGTTGACCCTGAGCATCTCCAAGATGACAGTAGCAACGATGTCAAATACAGGTATCCCGTGAACTTCCTCCCAGCACGCCACTCGCTGCGCCGCCCTCAAATTCGTGCAAAACGTCGTGATGGCCTGCACTTTCCGACCAGCCACCTCGTCAACGATGCCCGTTGGTCTCGTCATCAGCAAGCCGTTGTTGACGTTCTTGGGGATGGTCATCACGGCGGCAGGGTACAAGCAGTTCGGCGAGGTGAGTATGGCAACAGCTGCAGCAAAGCCATAAATGTCTGCGATGTTCACATCATTACTGTAGGCTTACTGGAACTTGTGGGAATTTTAACCCAGCGTTCTTGACAAGTACCAGAGCCCAGGAGCGCGAGCACTGGTGTTTCTGGCTGCCGGTATCCAAGTAATTGTCATGCACTTGCGTGCCGTTTCTCATTCGCGTACTTTCCGATGGGCATTGGCTACGTTTGCAACCAACCTCAGCAGCAACTCGATACCTGTAAGAAATGACCTCGCAGGAATGCTTCCCCGATATTTCACCATAGTTCGAGGCCAGATCTCATGCTTTATCTTAGTCTGGCTTTGTGGTCAGTTCAATCACCCTTCTACAAGCATCTCTGTGTTTGTGTTTCTCATGAACCGCCCGTCACAGTACCCTGGAAGCTCACCTACCCCGCCTCGTCTTTCCTCACACTCCTCGGTTCTTATTTGTGTTTCATCTGCCCTAAAGTGGCTTGTATAATGTTCGTCAATTATACTGTATTGTTCAGCCAGGCCTCAAGAACCAAGAAGCTAACTGTAACGCCCCCTCAGTGTCGACTACTGGCTCGTTCGCAAGGGCAACATGATACATCCACGTTCCTTGTCTCTACTCAACGGACCCCGACTCGCCTTACTTTTTCTACAAGGGGTTCGATATCCGCGCCTTCGAATCCTGGATCACGGCCGTCGTTCTGGTCGTGCCCGGGGTATCGGGCATGAACCCGGGTTCAGTCGGAGTCGTCGGTCGTTGAGGGACAAGAAGCCAACGAGATTGGCGACAAGAAAGAAGTCAAGAAGGGTTATGCTGTCTGATGGCTGAGAATTTATGGTACAGCTGTATTGATAATGCTCGTGATAGCCATTCTTTTGGAGGGTGCAGCGACTTCGACCACTCATAACTTGCCCTTATCACCACATACCAGTGATTATCCGAAACAGTGAAGCTTGAGGTGAGACCAACATCAGCCAAAGTTTTCACATCCAATGGATACAGCATCTAGGTTAAAGCATAAAATCTCATTAGGTAAATACCCCAAAAGGTAGAAGGTTATCGGCAGTCCTTACCCAAGCGACGAGTTTATCACATGATTCTGCGTCTTGCGGTTGGCAAGCGGCGCGGGAACTTGGGAACACTGCAACAAGCTTCGCGGCTTTACAAGGTGTCTATTTCGGCAGTGAAAAAGCCTTTTGATCGTATGCTGCGACTAGGTTTTGGGCATGATGAACAGTCATCATCTTGCCAACATGCACAGAGACTTATTCGAAGATGATGACATTCTTGCCTTGGCTTTTGCCAGCCAAGTAAATCTGTCTCATCTCCTCGGCTTGCTCCAATTTCCATTTCGTAATCTCCACCTGGATGTCGTGTTTATCAACGAGCTCGACCAACTCCTGAGCATCCGCTGAATCCGCCACCAGAGAGCCTACCAGTTTGAGATCCCGGTAGATAACGTTGGCGTAAGACATCGTGATGCCCTTCTCGGGCTGACCGAGTAGAACCAGAGTGCCGTGCTTGCGCGTTACTGCGGCTGCGTATTCAAACGCCGGAGGCGCGTCCGTGGCCAGAATTGCAGCGTCCACCCCGGGGTAGTCTCCTCGAACGACTTCAGTTATCCGTTTCATGGCATCCTCAGACTCCATGCTCGAGAGGATGGAGATGTCTGGCTTCAAGGTGTAAGAGTTGGCCAGGTCGAGAGCGCCCTGCTTCAGGTCGATTGCCACCACTTTGTAGCCCTGATGTCTGATTAACAACGTAGTTCTCATCAACATCCACAAGGGGCTTTGAATCAGACGTAACATTGCCTTTGCTACCTGAGTTCCAATATGTCCCAGTCCGCCGATGCCGACAATGGCCAATGAACCACCAGTGGGAACCTCGGCCCGTTTGATGGCACCGTATATGCTGATTCCCGCACACATGAGGCAGGCCGCGACAGGGTAGTCGACAGAGTCAGGCAGCTTGACTGCAAACCTGGCGTCTCTGTTTCGGCGTTAGCAGCTATCTTTCTCACGAGCCTCGACTAGCACAACTCACGCAACCATGTACTCCGCCCACGCTCCGTCGGTGGTGATGCCCTTCATGAGAGGATTGTCGCAGTATACTGGTCTGCCAGCTTTGCAGTCCGGGCAGACGCCTGTTATATCCCGAAACGTCAGTGATTTTGACGCAAGGGGCTATTCCGGGTTCTTACCGCAGCAGCTTTCAAAGTTGATACACCCTACGCGGTCGCCAGACTTGAACTCGGCAACATCTTTGCCGACGCTTACGACAACCCCGGCAGGTTCGTGAGAGCCTATAAAAGGAAGCTCAGTGTTGAAAGCATTCTCGTGAGCCATGCAATCTGTGTGGCAGAAGCCCCCAGCCTTGATCTTGACCAGCAGCTGATGGGCTTGCGGGGTCGGCACGTCGACTTCGGACACTGCGTAAGGCTCTTCGAACTTCTTGATCAGGATTGCTTTCATCCGGTTGGGGACGGTTTCAGGGGCCATGGTGAAGGTATTACGACTAAGGAAACACAATCTCTTTCTCCCATGTCCAATACGATGGCGATGGGTAGCAAGGCTCAAACGCCCCTTGCGGAGAGTAGCCTGGGTCGAAGTTGACTTTACGTCATCGCCAAACTGGTCGGCCCGGAGCCGTAATCTGGCAAGTCTCGGCTCCGAAAAGGCTCACTTACCCGCCTCCGCTTGGGGCTTTTACACATGCGAGGAGTTTCTACCCCAAAATGAGCCTTATCTTGAGGCAAACACAGCACCTTAGACCCTTTACACCGCCAGCCACAGATCCCAGGGCTTTACGTTGAGATCATCCGATGTCAAGAGAGATCTAACCGCCCTGGTAAGTGGTTAAAGTATGATGGTGTCGGGCAGTTGGTAGCGCCGATGAGACCGTGAACGCAAAGTATGAACCACTACCCAGAGAAGTTTCGTAGTACGAGTTGAATTAATAGCAGCTAGAAATCTCACCTCGAGATCCAAAGTCGATTCACCTCAGTCTCAGACACCGCCAGGAGCGAACGTCCGAAGAGCCCTCGCCATGGGTCCAAAGTCCGCAGCCTCGAGCACAACCGGCGACGTCCTCCACCCCAGTGCCCACGGCAACCTCTCCTCCACGAAACTGGCATTGATCCAATCCCTCCGCGCCTTTCCATCCTCAACACTCCCGCCAAACGCCGCGAGAACACCGCTCATCTGCTCAAACGTGGCGTCGACACCGGCACCATCGAGCTCAAACTGCGGGTTCTCCCTCCTCGCGTCTATCAACCTCGCAGCCCCTGCTTCGGCGGCCTGCTTCCATGTCACGTACTCGTCGGGCAATCTCCCCACGAACGAGTCCCATATCGTGCGGTTGAAGTGGATATTGTCGCCTAGCGCGAGGTCCCCGCGACTCAGGCTGCCGTCGTGGTCGAGAGGTTTCCGCGCGAGGTCGTCGAGGTGGAACGTCCCGTCGACACCCGTGGTGGCGTGCGCCAGGGCCGCAGGCACGGGGCCGGCGGCAACTGGTCGGGAGAAGTTGTAGGCCTGCATCTGGGCCACCGTAGCGCTCTCCGCGGTGATGAAGGCACCATTTCGGTTGATGTAGCCGTGGTTCGCGAGGATGTTGAGCGCGGGACAGGGCGATCGCCGGTCAGAGGCGCCTGGGGCGATGTACGGATGGTCTGGGTCTTGGTAGGCGTTCGTGGCCGGGGCGAGACTGAGCGCCACCACCAAGGCGATGAGGTTGGCTTGCATGACGGCTTGATGGTGTGAGCTTGACGTGCTGGAGGCTAGAAGTCGACAGCGGAAGGATGTCACGAGGAAGGGCAGTTGAGAACCCAGTGGCCGAGTCTACATATTTGCAAGAGGGGTTGCAATGCTTCCTCAGGGGGATTTCTAGATGACGAGTGTCTAATTACCTCACTTCGTATTGGTCACCCATAGCTCCATAGCAGATAGAAACCCCTACTAGTACGTACGTTTAGAGTCCATGTACGGGTCTGCCGAGTGTGAACCATGATCTTACCTTCTGACTGTGCTCATCTTTACCGCGTTTGTGGCGGCATAAGTCATTTTTCAGATTGCCCGCGCCTCCCGGCCTTCCAGATTCACAAAGTTTGCTTCCAAAAACAGATGTTCACTCACCGTCCCCCATGACGCTTTCATCCTCGCGTTTGACTTCCAACTATGGATCGGAGCCGAAGTGTAATAGATTAAGTATACGGAGTACTCTGATTTGTTCATCTCAATGTGGCCGGATCGTTAGCCATCTGATGTGTACCAAACTTTCGAACATTCTGCCCAGCTGAAGTGGACTCTAATATGAACTTACCGCTGAAAGCTAGGGTCAACCCGGTGTAATCTCAATTTGTAGTCATACTAAAGCTGGTCATTATTGACTGACTTACGCTCTACCTTACAAAAATACCGAGCTCATTTCATCCTGTTGCAGTCAGCACCTTGAGGGATGAACTCATTGCGGTGGTTGCTTGGTAACTTAGCCTGTGTTTCGTTGGCATTGCCCCTTGCCTACGATGACGGCATATTCGCCATGGCATGGATGCGATGGAGAGACTAAAAAGACGACTTGAGAAATCCTGGGCATAATTTCATTATAAGTACGAGGGTCGTCTGGGAAGTTTAGAGTTTATGCAAACTAATCTCATTCACTTGAATAAGAGCGACTAGCAGACTAATACAGCAGCGCCTCATTATGAGTAATTTGATTGAAACTGGAGTCGCTCCTAATGCCAACAGCTAGACTGAAATTACCCAGCTATCTTTATCCCCGTGAAATCTATTTGGGCATCAGCTATTCAAGGTGCTAGTGTAGATGAGGATGGACTTCAAGCTTGAAGATCGAGGTCACCGGAAAATACTGGCTTGTGACCTTCAAAAGACTCGCACAAGTCAACGGCTTGCAAGCATTGCTGCATTACCAGTTCGCTTTCCATGTAATCTCGACGGAGTCTGTCGACTCTTGTGAAGTATTAAAACGTAATACAGTAATCTATGGGAGTTGCGAATGATTGATAAAGGCAATGAGATAACTTCGGTCGTTCGTCATGACCAAGTGCAATAATGCTCACCGAAGATGAGAACGAAGGTTGTGACGCATGCGCTCCCCGGCAGGAGTTTCTGTGTTTATTGAGCGTCTGTTCGCAAGTTGAACATACTGTCTCGTGTAAACAGATCCAACTACGCTAAACCGTCGACCACCAACGATGCGGCATCCTCAACGACAAACTGCTGCTTTCACACACACAATTGCGTGGATATATCCCTTAAGTAGGGGTTCTAAACGGCCCATGAGCGGCTTCTTTGACATTGCGCCTTCGGGCTCTCTCTTCAGCAGTATCTTCCAAGTCTACTGGAAACACGCCTCATGTGGATGGCAACGCTCTACAGAAATCGGCACCAAGGACTCCGACCTTCCGATCCCTGCGCCTATAGCACTCTAGGCAAAAGCTGAGCAATTCTTGTGGCTCTTCCTGTTCCCCCGACGGCCGCCTATGTCCGCCGTTTCCCCGGACAACATTTTCCCGGTGGCTGCGATATTACATTAAGCTTCAAGCCCAACCGAAGGTATCAGTTTATGACAAGCCCCCTGCCGTCATTCTCAGGAGATGGATTGCGGGGGAAAACTCCGATCTCGTCAGGATGCAGTCTTAACCCTCGTGACCCATTTCTGACGGTTGATGGTGTACGCTCGAATTCGTTATTGAGGGTATTCGAGCCAGAAGCTGACGCCACTACTCGGTACTTTGGACAGGAACTGATCACGGCTGAGGCCCCTGGAAGCACGACAGATTCTAGGAACCGAATTGACAGCATCTTCGCCTGCATCTGCAAACTCAATCTCATATATCTCCCATTTTCGGCATTGACAGTCGTTCACGTAACGTAGTGATTACCCCGCAGGCAAATATCATATCACGAGGTATCAAAGCAGGTTGGAACTCGCGCGCCTGACTGAGATAAGATCACGAGGCGTCTTTCATTCAATCCAGACCAATTGCAACAGCTAGAGGTCTTTCCTTGGGCGTGGGCTAACAAAGCCATGGATCGAAAGTTGTAAGGTCGTGGGAAATGATAAAGCGAAGCTACCCTCCGCCTTCGTAAGGTCATGTTCGTCTTCAACTTCTAGAGTAGGAATTCGATCCCACATATATTTCTTATATTCATCAATCGCCGAAAGAAGCCTCACAGCCCATCATGCTTCTCATCTCCCTCATCGTTGCCATCTGCGGCCTGATGCCAATCTGGGCAACATCCGTCTCCCGAGACCTCAAACCCTCGTACATCCCAGGCCTCGAATGGGAAGTCCAAGCCTTCCCATCCGGGCCGACCCTCGTGCTCACCGGAACGCTCCATGAGGTCCACGATCAGTTGCTGGAGCTGAACCCAGATTATGATACCGACTTTCCCGACTTCACGACCGATACCGGGTCCATCGACACTATGGCGAGCTTCCAGGCGACGTACCATGAGTGCGAAACACGCGAACGGAGGCCCGCGTACTCTGGCAGGATCAGAGCCAACCTCAAGTGGCTGCGCAACAAATCCGGGAGGCCCCGTGTATGGCGCACGGCATTGACCTGCGGGAGGGCGGTGTGTGACGGCGAGGCGGCCGTTTACCTCTGCAACGTTGTGAGTATTTCTCCTCTGCGGCCCTCAGCCCCCCTACCCCCTCCAACCGGGCCACCCAGCCATCCTGTTTGTTTTCCCCAAGCTGTATTTGTAGAGAATTTCAAAGCTCTCGGGAGAAGAACAAGAAGCATAGACCTATATGTTTCCGTAGGGCCCAGGCTAACGCGTGATTCTGTTCCTCAGGACGGCAAGAAGAAGACGTTTGAGAACTGGACGCAAATCGCCGAGGGCGTCGAGTATCTCTTGGACAGGTGCGAAGCAAAGATTAACCGGGGCAAGACTGGCCCGAACATGATGGCTGGCATCGTGCATCACAAGGACAACTGGGCCGTCGAGGTTCGCAAAGACGAGGAATGCTAGAGAGGGTTGGAACTTGTGTCCTCGGCTGATGACGAGAAGAATTTCGTTGCCGTAATCAACACTTTAAAACGCTCAAGGCTCCTGGGGCGTGATATCAAAAGACCCATCCACCACTTATGAGAGGCTTCCAGGTGGTACATGTGAGGTCGACCCATCGCCCTCTGGGGACGCACAAATTTGCCAAAACCTTTAAATGTTTCACTGTTGGCTTCATCAAGACTCAAGACGCCTAGTCGCCACAGATCAGTGCTCACAGATGCATATGTCTAGTCTTCAACCCGCCCTTGGCATCCATCGGGGCAATGCGGCCAAGACGGGCGGGCTCCGGGTAGGGCACCCCGGGAGGAGCTAGCTCCGCTCCATTGCCAGATCTAGCCAAGGCCGAGAGCTGCCGGGATTCACGACCGGGGGCCTCGTACACGACGTCGTGAGCGTGGGGATGAGTGGACTTTACGAATTCAGGCCTAACACCTCGGTCCGTAATCACCCGAGAGATTGGGTCTCGTTCCATTACATTGGGCAAATTTTGCTTTTGTTGATCTGGGATTGGCAGAGATAGGCCGAGGAAAAGTTTTGTTTAACTTGGTATTCGGATTACTAGTTTAAGGTAGGTTGGGTTTGATCTTAGAAAGTCTCACTAATTGCGACGTTGACCTTGTCCCCCCCGCGCCATGCTTCATTCCACATTATTCAAAGGCTGCCCCAAGTGGGGCCAGCTTCAAGAGTGCCTCGCCTTGAGATACCCTGGGTATCTCTCTCGTGATATGGTATTAAACAGTGATGAAAAGAAGTTTAGACGTTGGAGTTTGTACGCTGGACGTGGTCGACAGTGACCTTGTCGAGGACGCCGTCTCTGGCAACCTGAGAGGCGAAGGTCTCGTGGGGCCTCCACTTGGCCGAGGTGCGGGGAGTCGTCTCCTCCATCATCTTGTCAACCTGCTCGAGGGACAGACCCTTGGTCTCGGGAACCAGGAAATAGGTGTAGACAAAGGCACAGGTGCAGAGACCACCCCAGACGAAGAAGACCGAAGACTTGAGGTTGCCGCGCTTCTCGCCGACCATGTAGGGAGTGATGACAGCGATGATGGTGTTCCACAGCCAGTTAGAGGCGGTAGAAAGGGCAACACCGCGAGAGCGGATGGGAAGAGGGAAGACCTCGCCGATGAGAATCCAAGCGCCGGGACCCCAGGTAGAGGCGAACCAGAAGATGAAGATGGCAATGAAGGCAATCTGGGCGTTGACCGCGGAGATGTTGTCGGCGATGGTCTTGCTGCTGTCGCTGGGGTCGACGTGAGTGTGGTTGAAACCAACAGTGACACCGACGATGGCAACAATGAACTGGCAGACCAACATGCCGGCAGCGCCCCAGAGGAGAATGGTGCGGCGACCGAAGCGCTCAACAGTCCAGAAGGACAGGGGAGTGGAGCAAACGTTGACGAGGGTGAAGACGAGAGACATCAGGAACTCGTTTTCAATGGCGCCGGTGGACTTGAGGAAGGGGGTCGAGTAGTAGAAGATGAAGTTGACGCCGGTCCACTGCTGCATCATCTGGAGAGAAGTACCCAAGATGGTCTTGCGAAGGTTGGAGTTGGCCTTCCAGACGCTGCCGCGGAAGCAATTGGCCCAGCTGCCGACGAAGGTGGTGGAGGGGATGAGCTGGCGCTCGTACTCCTCGTTGGCAACGATCTCAGCAAGCTCGACTTGGATGTACTCGGACTCCTTGGGCTGACCGCGAAGGCGAGAGAGTGCAGCAGTAGCATCGGCGATTCTGCCCTTCTTGACGAAGAACCTGGGAGAATCAGGAAGCAGAAGCAGACCACCGCCGAGAATCAAGGCCCAGGGGAATTGGATGGCAATGGGGATACGGTAGACGCCGGTGTCGCCACGGTCCTTTGTAGCATAGACGACGCAGGCAGCCAGCAACAGACCGATGGTGATGCAGAATTGGTAGCCGGCGACAAGAGCACCACGGACCTTCTTGGGGCACTGTGACGGAGCAACCATTAGTCTCGGCCAGAGGAGAGGGAAGGCTTGGGAGGCAAAGACTTACAATCTCAGACATGTAGAGAATGACGATGGCGGACTCAAAACCCACACCGACACCGGCAATGAGACGACCAGCGACAATGGCGCCAAGAGGTGCGCCCATACCGGTAAACATCTGAATGAGGACACCAATCATGTAGATACCACAGCCGATGATAACAGTCCACTTGCGGCCAATCCAGTCCGAGACGTCACCAGCAATGAGAGCGCCGAAGAAGGTACCACAGGAGAGAATGGAGACGATGAGAGACTGGTGAGACTCGCTAATGAATTCAGCACCGTCACCCTCGACATGCTCAATAAACTGGTTTGCGCCGAGGACACCGTTGATGTAACCGGAATCGTAACCGAAGAAGATACCTCCGAAAGAGGCGAAGGCGCAAATTATGTAGGCCTTCCAAGTGACGGGGGCCTCGATGCTGTTGACATCTTCGGTGACAGCCAGGCCGACTGGCTCGCGGGTAACACCGCCGGTCTCCTTCTCCATGGTTGTCGTAGAGAGTATTGGTTGGCTCTGTGTTGTTGTCGAAGAGATACCACAAGCTTGGCGGTATTCGGAGTAGAGATGTACAAAGGACGAGGGGTTAGACCTGTCAAAGATTGAGTGGGAGGGAAGCTCGTGAGGAGGGAGGAGGGACCAGGAGACGATAAAGGAGGGCGAGACGGGGACCTTTTATCCGTCGTGTGTTACTCTCACCAGGACCTGTCTGTCGGGACCCGTCCGTCGTCGCGTCAGTGTCAATTCGAAGTGAGAAGCGTGTGTCTGTTCTGTCTGTGTGCGGTGTGTGGTGCCGGCCGAGTCGAGTCGGGTCGAGGCAAGGGAATGGATGGAAGGGAACCCAGGGGGGTGTACGTGTGGGAAAAGATGGTGGCACCAGCAGATGGGACGTTGAGTGGTCTGGTCTGGTCTGGCTGGTTCTTTGGTCGAGATACGGGGTGTACGCAGCAGAGTAGTATGATGATCCACGGGCGTGTAAACGACAAACTGCAAAACAATTAAGTGGTGCTTCATCTCCTGGGGGAGGAGGTCTTCCGATGGTCGAAGTTCACGAGCACAAGCTCCGATTGGGCTAGACTGGACCCGGCTAACCACCAGGTAGTCACCTGCCTAGTCGACCCCATGTTGGAGTTCCTGCTTAATAGGCCCGATAACTCTTGGGACTTTCCGACAAGTTGGGAAGGGGCCGCGGGGCAGGAACCTAGGCCATGGGGAACGGCAGGAGCGACCTGCTACCTCCCATAGTAGTGTGCTCCGTACCGCGGAAAGCACGCCCCCCAGTTGTGTGTGCCTTCCCGCGCCTGTCCCTCCCTCTTCTACCTAATGAGCTCTCAGGTATGGGAATCTTACTGCACAGTCGCCTGACCTACCTACCTACCTAGGTATGCCTGCTTTCGAAGGCCGAGTTTACATCTAGTTTTAGTGTATCCGTAAAGCACGGATAGACGTCGCAAATAAAGAGTGCCTGCCGTAAGAACTGATTGTCACGCGGAAAGCACGAGGAAAGGGTCCAGGAAGCCACCTGTGGCCGATACCAGCAGTGTCAGACTCAATGCACCATCCACCAACGCCAGCGACTCGCCAGACTTGCAACTCAATCTCCCTGGGCTTAGGCACTTACGGGCACTCCAGCGGCGGGCGCATCAACAAGAAGCATGTCAGACCAAAAGTACATTCCTCTACGTAGGTAGTAGCAGCCATAGCGGCAGGCGGCGGGCAGCGTCTGCCACCTTCGGCAGCTAAACATTTGGAAGCAGAACAGAGGTTGACCGCCTGAAGTGGCTTTTTAGTTGGGCACATTGGGCTGGGCCCATTGGAGTTTAGGTTCACCAGGGGGAAGATTCGCCCCCGGGGACCCCTTGCCCAGTGGCCGGCTCCCTCTAACCAATCTAGAAGACGCCTAGTAACGGAGTCACGAGGCACTCAGAGTCAGGCAGGAAAAGAGAATAAGCTGGGGAAATTCGCCGTTGTCTCGCCGTCGCGTGGCGTTTTGCGGGGTCCACTTGAAGGGGATACGTACTCTTTTGTCGCTGCTGGTGAATCGACGCTAGGCTCGATCTAGACCCTGGACCGCTGTCCGGCTGTGGGATTAAACAAGACTGGAGACGGGAATGAAGAATGGGATGACCACGGGGACAGGCCGACAAGGGCTGAGCACAACACGACACGACACGATGCGCGATGCCTGACCGACGGCCGGTCGTCGTCGTCGTCGTTTTTTCCAGTCCGTAACATTGTTAGCTGATGTTAGCAAGATCAGAGTGAAATCCGCAAGGAGCCACTACCTCGTGTCAGTCGGTCTCGTCCAGTCCTGACTTTCGTTCAGTCACTTCATGTGAACCGGCTCATGCTATGGGCTGGGCAGTCAACGATGCGCTAAGTGGATGGATCTTCTGCTCGGATTTACGTTCGTTGATTATCATCGCAGGAAATATCAATGACTTCGACGATCTGGCAGTCGCTCAATTGGTTGTTGATGAACAGCCTCGGCGGCCGGATTCTCTCAGGGTGCACCCCCGACAGCTCTTTACCACACACCGGAGCAACTCTAATAAACGCCTCGATGGCCGCTGGCATAGGCGCTGGCGCACGTCACTTGATCATGGCATCGCAAGCGCGCATTGCCAAAACCTGGGGATTCAAACATCGACAGCCTTTACCAATGCGCGAATGCGGAATGCGGCGGGGGTCCAGCTGTGCTGTCTAGCCAAGACTGAACGTGCCGAGCTTGGCTCCGAGCTCATGCACAAGTATGCAGAAGAGGGCCGCATACCAAGAGGAGGGCATCGACAGGGCGCTAATCTTTGCTTGTAGCATGTTTTGCAGGGAGCAGTCAAACATGCGAGCACCAGTGAGGTGCTGCATCCGCTTTGTGTGTTGGCCGAGTTGCGGGTTGCGAATGACATGCTTTCTGGTTCGGGACAAGCGTCCTTCTGTCACCAGATTTGGCCATGCACTGGTCTTTGAAATTTGGAAGGA
The DNA here is from genome assembly GCA_001693025.2 of Colletotrichum lindemuthianum. NCBI lineage: Eukaryota > Fungi > Ascomycota > Sordariomycetes > Glomerellales > Glomerellaceae > Colletotrichum > Colletotrichum lindemuthianum. The sequence continues at coordinate 87,467 of MASP02000661.1, read as the reverse complement.
AAAAATGTCATCGTCACCATGGCGCTGCTAGCGATGCTCGAGGTCTCGTTCTCTCCCAGGTCTTTACCCGTGCCTTCACTTCCGATGCCGTGTCCCGTAATCTCACGATGGAAACTTCTGCACAGAAATTTCTTGTTTAACCCCATTCTCCGTCAAATTGGTCAAATTGGTCAAATTGACTATGCCAATTAGGTCCCGTCACCCGCAACCTGTGGGGTCCCCAAGGGGGTTTCCCTCCTCTCGTCGTCTAAGTACCCGACCGTCGATTGAGATACAAGCAGGAATACTTGCACACATCTAAGGGAGTGTGCCCAGTACGGTATATTCAGGCAATTAATGCATCGAACGCTTCCATCAGACGACGTTAAGGAGTACAGATACCCGGTCCCGGAAAGTGACACTGGAATCAGGGTGGGGCTTCTGGGGCTTTAGTTGGGGAAAGCGCCAGAGAAGCGCCGAAGACACGCCAACCTATGGAACGCATGGAACCTGCGCTACCGCTCTCCTTGTACCTTTTCTTCTTCCTTTTTCTTCTGTTCTGTCTGGTCACGAAAAGGAAAGCGTTACTGATCTGTCAGCCCAGCGTGGCTTCCCCTAATCCTACGTACATAGTATACAATTCAAAACACTTCTTCGCCCATGACCACGTCCACCCCTGTCGAGCCACCCTGTCAACATTACGAGACACAACTGAGCGCCCTTGCTCATCTCTGTCTGGTCCGACGCTTGAAGCTGTTTCGTACCAATTCTGTGTGTACTGCGTATGGTAGGTACACGATGTACCTGCTCCCTACGCTTCCGGCCATCGCCATCGGGATAGCACCCATGTCTCGACTGCTCACGACCGTTTCACGATACTGCTTCGCTTGTGCGCTTCCCTTAGGTCAGTTGGCTGACTCTGCCCCCAAACCCAGCTCGTGGCGATGGTCTCCAATACGGGACGGCAAACCGTCAAATAAGACATTGGCTGATCAGAGACACGGCTCAGATATCTCTGCAAAAGAATGCGGACGGGCCAGTGCTTGCCGCTCCCTGCCCAAACCCATCCACTCCCGCTCTTCAACCAGCGCCAGTGTTCCAGCCCCATGTCTCGGTTTGTCATCAGCTCTCGAGTCTACAGTGGTCCCCGACGACAAGATGGCCAGATTCCGGTGAGTATGGATTCCGATCCTGCTCTTGGTGTGTTGACACTGTATAGAGCGATGCTAACCAAAGTATTGTATAGACGAAGAGGAGAACCACCGAACTGCAATACGCACCATGTCCACGACACCACACCACACCACACCACGCCCCCAGCCGCCGAGACCAGGCCGTTGGTGCTCTCCCGCACACCTTGCCGCAGTCCTTCTGCCTTTCAGACACTCGCTTCGGTACGCGCTCGAACTCTGATTCGTCCAGCCAGACCTTGCGCAAGAACAAGTCAACCTGCCCAACAATACACCCTGCGGTGGTCTCGTCTAAGCGGCGAACTGGAAACTATTCGGGCCATTCGAGCTGCCATGATCCCGCCTGGCTATACTGCTGTCCGCCCGACACACCTTCATCTGCTGCATGCTCGGTGGCATGCACATGCAAAGACGTCCATCCCATCTCATCCGTCATCCCAATTGCGAATCTATCCCACACTCTTCCCCAAACTTATTCCCCAAGTTTCCCCATCATCTTCCTTCAATCCCCGGACCCGGACCCAAATGGGCCATTGCTCGGTGCTATTCGAAGCGCTAACCTTACTCCAGCTTTTCCCAACGTTATTTTTCATTGCTGCTGTAGGCTGTAGCTAAATTGGCCGAGTTCTCTTCCGCAGTGGATCGACTCTCACTCATGCACCTCCAGACGCCGATGGCTTCGACGCCGTCTGGAGATGACGGGGGTCTCCAACATTCCTCAGTACTAAGAAACGCCCACCTTCTCCAGATTTTCACACCAGCGGCACCCAATCATGGTGGTGCTGGTACCGAGATCCGCGCATACTCGTCTGATCCCGGGGTCTTTGGAGGCTCCGCGCAACCGCCTGTCGACGCCGCGTTGGTGACGCTGATGCGACGTTGATCGCGATCCCGATGGCCGCCCGCACCAAAACGTACTCGCCTCGCACGACGTGACCGCAGGACTCTGTTGGCGCCGCCGTGAAGAAATTTTAGCTCCCCAGACTGTTCCGGCCCACTGACCATGCTCTGACTGACCGATTCTTTGTCTTCGCAGCCCCGAGCCCGCCGGCTCTCGTGAAAAAATCCACCTTTGGCCTTCCCCGGCGCTTGACGCAGTCGGGCTGTGGGCGCGGTTTGAGCCACCCTGGTCTGCGCTCCGCCGCAGGTGCTTACTCTGCCTGTCAAAGCCGTGACATCGGCCCGTCTTTGATGACGGCCCCATTAGTAGTCACCCCCGGGAATCAAAACACCACCAAGAAAGCTGTCCGGCCTTGCTTTGCCTCGCATCGTAGCTTTCTGGACCTCGGTATTCGGCCGAGCACAAACCTGGCCTCCCTCGTGGTTCTTCTCCTCACTCGCTTCTTTGTTCTTCCCCATGGGAAAAAACGGCCGCGTTTTCGCCGTTTCCACCTGATGCCTCCATGCCATGAGACGATCCAAGGCCAGAAACCGCCAGCGCCGGCGAACGGTTCCAAGCAAAGTGCACACGCTGCGGAGTACATGTGTACGGATACTGCGTAGAGGTACGGATAGTAGTCCTCCTCACTCCACGGGGTCTCCGGACACAGGCACGCTGTCGGTCTCCGCTCGGAAGGATTTTCACTGCAGCGAGAGACCAAAGTCCAGATTCTGGTCTCCACTGTGGGGTGTACATCATTAAAACACCCATGGTCCATGGTGGGCTCACACGGTGGGAAACCAAATCATGTGGGAAAACTCGGGATAAACACAGAGCCAGGGAGAGCACAATTGAAGATGCCAGTCTCGTCAGCAAACTTCTGCACCCCCATTTGTTGGTGGATCTCTTCCACGGACCGTGTCCATCACGTGGTGACTCAACACCACGCCTTGTGCTCGTCCACTCCGGTGTCTCGTGAACCAGCACATACGAGGTTGAGGAAACACACCTCGGCGAGCTAGCATCCATATCTATTCCGAGAACATGGGATGCGTGAGTCGCAGTCTGCAAACCCCCGTCGTCGGCGTCTCGTGTTTGGCTGATGATGGGCATCGCCACAATGGCTTTCTCTTCTCCCATTCCAAATGCCCATGTACTGGCGTGGCGAAGCTGCCAAATAGGAGGTGTTGAATGGTGGCCGAACCACCGGATTCTAGCGTCGTGCGCCAATGCCTCGGCTAGGACTCGTGAGCTAATTATTCTTCCTAGCGAACGAACCCCTGTATACGGGTTCGCCGTCAAGCCTCGGACTTTTTGTAGCATCACCAGTCAATGTCTAGACGTCTCGCCACCATTGACTCCTTGACTAATGCGAATGTACAGACGATGAAGGCCGCCAAAGCTTGCGATTCACGGGTGAAGGACTAAGCAATAATACAGGTGGTCGACTCGGCACTTCTGACTATTAGCCCTGAAAATAGTCCCGACCGTCATCGCTGGCTGCGGGGTTGAAGCTCACCTTGCCGTCTTCAGTGGTTTGCAAGTTGAGACAAACAAGTGCCCCTTCTGGGGTTTCCCGCCACCAAGTCGCCGCTCTTTCAATGCGCCAAAGACAGTCTACAGTAAGTCGATTCGACCAACGAACGATCTGCAAGGCTTGCCGCCTTCCGACTAACACTGTGTAGGTTGATGTGTGCACAGTCTGAGAGGCATCAGCCACCAAAAAAAGCCAGTCTCTCCGATGGCCGTGCTTTGATGCATAATGGTCACTAGAAGCCCGCAAACCATGACCGGTCTATTGGTATTCTCGGCACTCTTACCCGTGCCAACCATTCGAGTTGAGTTCGAATTTCCCGAATGGCTGGTTCAAGATTGTTCCGGGCTGCATGACGTCTAAGTGGAAGGCTGGTGTTACACCACATACTCCATCTCGCACAGGCGTTGGGCAGGTGATGAATCCCAACCGAAGGCTTCTTCCGCCAAAGCTTGTCTAGCCTAGCTGAGGGCCCAAAGATTTGGAACGCTTCCGAGTGCGGGGTGTTTAGTGTCTGGAGCAAGACCTCCGAGATCAGCATGTCGATAGTAAGTGCGTTGAAAGATGGAGGCTAGCAGGCTATCGGGTGAAACCCCTGCCCTCGGCCAGCCGTCGGATCAACGACACTTCCCCTTCGATTTCATCTTTGCATTATCCTCAGGAGTGTCTATTGAAGCCGAGCGGTTTGTAGTCCTGCCACCTGCCGTGGAGCCTTGGCTTTCCCCCGGCTTGTCGGCCGGCACTCGTTCGGTTAAAAGTGGACGCCAACATGCTTGGCTTGTTTGTCCAAGTACGAGTACAGCATCACTTGACCGGGTAGAGGGGAACACGCAAACAAAGCACTCACGCCCAGACCAAATCCAAATCCAACGTTGCTGAAGATGTGAGAATCAAGCAAGTCGAAAGAAGGAGAGAAGGTCTTTCAGATGGAAGATTCAGTCTCGGGTCCCGTCCTCGCGAGAACCCGGTGAAACAAGCGCTCCAAGGCAACCCTCATCCTCTCGATATCCCGCGCCCAGCTGCCCCCGTGCCGGTGGTGATGTGCCGTTCGGACAACCATTGCGGAGCACGTGTCGACTGCCCTCTGCGCGAGTTGGATGACCCGCGGGTGATGGTGTTGGGCGGCGGGTGCGTGGATGGCGTAGTAGAGGAGGGGGCGGAGGGTCGATTCGCGCCAGCCTTGAAAGCGGCCTTGGAGGTAGAAGGAGAGTTCGTTGGTTGCGTGGTGGGATTTGCTGGATTGGATGAGCGGTGGGAGGTGGGAACGTCTTTGATGTACGTCACGTTAACTGAGGACGTTCGTGGTAGAAACCGGAGTTATAGACGGACAGCTCTGATATTTCCTTTTCAAACTCATCGTATTGCCGCACGAGAACGAGTTCGTTGCCGAGCCAGTGCCGTTCGTCTTGGTGGTAGAGCACCGCCACGGTGTCCTTGTTGTCCGCCGGAGGGAGATTTCTGCGAGGTAGTACAGCCAGCTACGCTCCTCCTCAGCCCGCGTCTGGGGATCCTAGTCTGGAATCTAGGCGGCGTCCGCAGCTGGCGATGATAGCGTTGGGGAAGGAGTCTGGGTGGGTAAAGGAGTCTGTCCATTATCTCCCTGTGAGATCCTTCCCCTGTACCAAGAGGGCATTCACCGGTGGCTTCTTCCTCGTCACCATAGACGCATATTGCCCTCGTCACCATAGACGCATATTGCGCGGTGATGTCGGCAAAAGCCACAGATGGGACGGACGTTGTCGCATTTGGTCTTGCGAAGACGACACAACTCGCAAGCTGTTGCTGCGCGTTTGCTCCGCGCATAAGTTGGACCTGTCCTTCGTTTATTGGGGGGACGTTTCTCTTCCTAGTCTAGAGACTCCTCGGATTTCTAACAAGACGCATTGGCTGTCCTTGACGTTGTCTCTACTGTCGAGCTAGACGATTCGCCATTACGTCGAGTGCGTCGCGTGGGCGGGTTCTTGTCAGCCGCAGAGTTGCTGATCAGATCAGGGACTCGTATGTTGTTGCCTCGAACCTTCTGCCCGGCGTCAATAACAAGTCTCGGTATCAGGAGGTTGAAGTTGAAGTTGGGGATCGGCTGTGAAGACGGAGACCGGTTGCTCCGTGTTTATGGGGCCGGAGCGGAGGTGGGTCGGAATTGCGGAGCGGCCGATCACGACATCGCCCCGGGTTCGGCATCTTCCAAGTTGATTTCCTCTTGTGGAAAGGACATTATGCTATGGATATTCTTCGAAATATGCCTAGCTTCTCATCCAGCCGTTGGCTAAGTCGAATCCAGGCAGGTTTGGGATCTTGGCTCTCACATTGAAAGCTTGTATCATGTATGGGGTTGGCATCAAGAGGTAATTACGCCGTGCTTATGTTTCCCAGCCTGGGCATCGTGAGATGACGACTTCTATCCAATGGGATTGTTCCCTGAAATCAGTTCGACCTTCCTCTTGTAGTTAAGCGTCATGGGCTTTCTGACGACTGCCAAGCCCTGCAGTATGTGCTTACACGGCGTGAGACTTGAGTGAATCGTAAAACAGTCCGAAGTCCCTTTCACAGAGAGAGATGTTCCTGATGCCTTCATTGACCACTCAAGGCCAGAAATCGAAGTTCAAATTCAGCATCGTTGCAACAGCAAGCGAACTGTTGTATGTGATGGCAAGCAACGCCAACGTCTCGTGCCCTTCGGGCAGCGACAGCAGTCTCGGTCCACGTATCGACTTTGACTGCCGGCCTTTCGACTTCACGCTGATGTTCGAGGACGCCGTATTCCACCTCGTGCCAGCTGCTGTGTTTCTGCTCGTTATTCCGCTTCGTATCTACTCCTTGGGACGATCTCCGATCAAATTGGCCACGTACAAACTTGCCTTAAGGAAATTGGTTAGACCTGTTGATTCTTCACCTTTACATACAACTTACGTAGTTCTAGGTCACTCTAGCTGTGTTATCCACGCTGCATCTGGCATTCCTCATCGTTCAGGCCAAAACACCTTCCATACGAACCTCGCTGTCGCTAGCTGCAGGCATTCTCAACTTCATCGCAGTGTTTGCGGCAACGTTCTACTCACTGCTAGAAGACCAACGCTCAGTTCGGCCGTCGGACGCCCTGATCCTCTATTTGTCTGCCTCCGCCATCTTGGACTTGCCTCGGTTGCGGACTCTCTGGCTTATTCAGGCCAACCTACCGAAAGCGCTATGGACCGTCATTTTTATTTTGACAATTCTCGTGGTGCCTCTCGAGTCCATCAACAAAAAGAGGTTTCTGCGTCCTACATACCATTCGCTCACCAAGGAAGAGGGAACCGGCTTCTGGGGCCGCAGCTTCTTCACATGGCTTCTACCGTTCTTTCGACTGGGCTACTCGCGCGTCATTTGCATGGCCGACATGCCCGACGTGTACCCTGATCTCACCAGCGAAGGAGCCGCACAGCCGCTCGAGACAGCATGGGCGAGGCGGCGGGGACAGAAACACCACGCCCTGCTCCGGTCAAACTTTTTAGCCTACCGCACCACGGCGTTGCTCGGAGTCCTCACCCGCCTGTGTCTCACGGCATTCACATTCTGCCAGCCGTTCCTCATCACGGCGACGGTCAGCTTCATGCAGGCGCCTAAAACGCCGCAGTCGGAGCGATACGGCCAGGCGCTCGTTGGAGCCTACGTTTTGACCTATCTCGGCATCGCCGTTTCGCGCGCGGCCTACTCGAGGCAGCAGTTTCGCCTGACGACGGAGTTCCGCGCGGGGCTCATGAGCATGATTTTCAAGCAGACCATCGCCCTCAAGGCCGACGAGTTGAAGGACAGCGCGGCGGTGACGCTGATGGGCACCGATGTGGAGCAGATTGTCATCACCTTTGGCATGTTTCACGAGATTTGGGCGGCTGTTGTCGAGGTCGGCATTGCCGTGTTCCTGCTCGAGCGACAGATTGCTGTTGCCGCCGTTGTGCCGGTGGTTATCTCGCTTCGTAAGCTGCCCGGTTTCCGTCTCGGCGATGGCGTCAACTTGCTGATGTCCTCGTTTCACAGTCTGCGTTGTGGGTGTCGTTCCCATCTCCAACACCATCGGCGGAGCGCAGACGGTGTCGCTCGAAAGATTGCAAAAGAGAGTCGCCGTGACGGCTGCTGTGATTAGCGATATGAAAGCCATCAAGATGCTCGGTCTCCCCGGCGTCCTGTCAGGTGTTGTTACAGAACTCAGATGTGTAGAGCTGAAGGGCTCCGAGAAGTTTCGCCAGCTGCTCTTGTGGAAACTCCTCGTTTGTAAGTCTCATGTAGTCAACCGATAGGCTCATGACGTCTGACCTTTTCAAGCAAACCTGCCCATTCAGTTCGCCCCGTTTGCGACGTTTGTCATCTACAGCATCATTGCAGTCATCACCAAGGACCAAACTCTGACTGCCATGAATGCATTCACTGCGCTGTCGCTGATCAGCCTACTGACACAGCCCTTGCTATTCTTCACCCAGTGCTTACCGAGTCTAATTCAGGGTATTGCCTGTTTCACACGTATTGAAGCTTACCTTCTCAGAAGTTTAACGCTTCCAGCGTTAATGTCTCTCGAGCCACCATCCAGGCCTTCGCTTGGAGGTTCGGGGAGAAGAGAGGTAGAACTTACCGCTCTTCCTTCAGTTACAGCGTCGAACGACACACTCACTTCATTCGACAACGCCAGCGTCTCCTGGTCACCCTCATCCGACATGGTGTTCAGAGATCTCAATCTAAAGATTGGCAGGGGCATCACCATGATAATCGGACCGATCGGCTGCGGAAAGTCATGTCTCATCGAGAGCATCATCGGGGAAACAGCCATCATCACCGGTTCGCACGTCGTACCTTCTCAGATAATTGCCTACTGTTCTCAGAACGCGTGGATACTCAACGGCAGTCTCAGGAACAACATCACCGGAGGTCTAGAGTACGAGCCCAAGTGGTTCGAGCGCGTTCTTTGGCTGTGCTCCCTGACAGAAGACGTGAAAAACATGTCCGGAGGAGACACATACAACGTGGGCAGCAATGCAGTCGGTTTAAGTGGAGGGCAAAGACAACGAGTAGTGAGTACGCCTGCGGAGGCGTGTGAAAGTCCGTCTAACCTCAATAATCCAGGCCCTCGCTCGAGCCGTCTACTGCAAAAACAAGCTAGTCATACTAGACGACATCTTCAGCGGACTCGACTCCAAGAGTGTCAGCAAGATCTCTGCCCGCTTTTTGCGAAGGACGGTCACTTTCGCCAAAACGGCAACTAGGTGATTCTGGCAACCCATACCCGTAGGCTGCCACTCCTTGAAGCTCGTACTGAGAACGAACAGAACTAACCTGTTCCAGGTCACCTAATCCAATTTGCCGATGAGGTCATTGTTCTCGACAATGGCAGCGTGATCAGCCAAGGCCCTTACGAGCAGGTTGTGACCGAGACATCCGACATGGTGTTAGTATCAGCACCGGATGTATACAATAACGATGTTACGGATGAAAGATCCTCGCCAACTCCTGAAGATGCGAAAGCAGAAAAACCCGCAACTGATGTACAGAGCGATGAAGATCGTCTGCGCCAGAACGGATCGTGGACAGTCTACAAGTACTACATTGAGCAGGGCGGCTGGATCGCGTTCACTCTGTTCATAGTCGCAACTATCACTGAGTCGTTTGCTAGTGGATTCACCAGTGAGTATTCCCCTGCCGCATCATGAAAGAGCGTCTTGCAGTAGTTGCTGAGATTCTGTCAGCCGTTTGGTTCCAATGGTGGGTCGACGCGAACGAGAAAGAACCAAACCACGACCTGGGCAAATACCTCGGCGTCTACGCCGTGTTGTTTACTCTAGGAATGCTAGGACTGACTGGACAATGCTGGTCAGGAAGTCCCTTCTCTCTTGCTGTCGGTTGTAGGAGCTAACAGGTGGTCAGGTTGATGTTCATCCGTATTATCAATACCTCGGCGACAGCACTGCACGCAGATCTGCTCCGAACGAGCATGAGGTGAAACTGAACGAAATCCCATGCTGAGTATTTCTGACAGCATACAGAGCACCACTGAGCTTCTTCCATTCCACAGACACCGGTTCCATCACCAACAGGTTCGTCCCTCGTTAACCAAGTACACGTTCCACAACTCAGACCAAATAGATTTAGCCAAGACCTGGATCTGGTGGACAAGACGCTCCCGTCAAATGCTATCAACTTTGCCGCAAGTAAGTGACGGATAACCGCTTATCTATTACATGCGTTGACACATTGGTAGACGGTGCCGGCTGTGTGGTCAGGCTCATAATTCTCTGCGTCATGGGGAAGTACCTCGCGACGTCCATACCGCTGTTGATCGGCGTCCTCTTCCTCGTCCAGCGATACTACCTGCGAACCTCGCGCCAAGTCCGCCTCCTCGACATCGAAGCCAAGGCCCCGATCTACACACACTTCCTCGAAACGCTCAAGGGCGTGGCAACCATCCGAGCGTACGGCTGGCAAGACCACTTTGAAAAGCAAGCGGCAGTTCTTCTGAACCGCTCGCAGAAGCCGCACTACGCCCTCGCATGCATCCAGCAATGGCTCGCTCTCGTCTTGGATCTTGTCGTTGGCGCCCTGGCGCTGATAGTTGTGGCCATGGCTACGTCTCTCACACAAGTTTAGCCCAGGTGCTGTGGGCGTCGCCATGGTGCTCGTCCTGGGTTTCAACTCGGATCTCGCCATGACCATCAAGAACTGGACGTCTTTGGAGACTTCCATCGGGGCAGTTGCTAGGATCAGGCAGTTCACGACCGAGACGCCATCCGAGGAGCGGGAACTGGGCGAAGTTGGGATTCCTCCGTCTGATTGGCCTTTTAGAGGTGGTATCGAGTTTGAGAACGTGACGGCGCGTTATACGTGAGTACCATGCCCGAGCTCCCTCTTTGGTGTGCGGCATAATGACCGGTGCTTGCAGACTAGACGCGGAGGCCACGCTCGTCGCTGGAAGGCCTATCCCTCTCGATTGCACCCGGCCAGAAGATCGCCGTCTGCGGCCCATCTGGCAGTGGCAAGACGTCTCTCGTCTTGTCTTTGCTGCAAATGATTGAACTCACCGAAGGGAGAATTCTCATAGATGGCGTAGACCTTGGCATGCTCGAACGATCCGAGGTGCGGGCTCGCATCAACGTCATCTCCCAGGAGCCCTTCTTCATGCCTGGTACGGTGCGCTTCAATCTCGATCCTCACTCTCGGGTCAGAAGTGACGACATTAAGTCCGCTCTCGATAAAGTCGGGCTACTGGGGAAAGTCGGGATGTCGGGAGGTCTGGATGCTGAGCTAGACGCGACTGCATACTCGGCGGGTGAGAGGCAGCTTCTTGCCCTGACGAGAGCCATTGTTGCCAAGAGCCAGGTTTTGATACTCGATGAGGCTACGAGCAGGTACGATGACTTTGAAGTGAATGCTCTTCATGATGGCTGGCTGACGCAGTCCAGTGTTGACAACGACACCGAGTCGAGGATGCAAGATATCGTTGAAAGGGAGTTCTCGACGCAAACTGTCATATCTATCATTCATCGCCTGCGCTTTGCAGATCGATACGACAGGGTACTGCTGCTGAAACAAGGTAGAGCTGTGGAATGGGACTCTCCAATGGCTCTGCTCGAACGAGACTCTGAGTTTAGGAGGCTGTTCGCGGCCACGCAGCACTCACAGTAGTTCCCTGATCTTGAACGACTGCTACGAGACGCCAGGTTCAGGCAAATGGTTCGGACTGAACCTGGTACTGTTTTGAGTGCTTTGTCCGTGCTGGATTACCGTGTGGATAGGGTAGAATGTGCATGACGATAAACTTCGTGTCTATTTCAAGCTGGCCCATCTACGAAGACAACCCCCGTTCGTGCCGTGGATCCCGCGCCCACCTCTTGTAAGTGTAGGTCAGTGATCAACACAGTAGCCACCAAGAACGACTCGTTATGCCAGACCGGGCGTAGAATTCCCGCAGGGATCTCCCCTTCAAGCTACCGAAGCGAATGGCGCGCTTACCGGCTACCCGTGGCTCCCGCCTTGATACAGGCGTCGGAGAAGCCATCGCCGTCCATCTGCTTGGTGGGCGAGTTGCAGACTCTGTGGCCGTCTTTATCGCCCAGCGAGCAGTCGGAGCAGAAGCCGGGGCAGACTTTGTCGGTGACGTCGTCGTTCTGGAAACCATGGTTGGCACAAGCACAGCCAGACGGAGAAGCTCAGAAGAATGGGCGGAGGAGAAACTTACGGGGAAAGCAAAGATGAACTGCCCACTGCCGGAGGCGGTGGTGCATTGCAGCAGGGTGTGATGCTTGGCGGTGACACTGAGGCGTGTTAGGTCCTATCCGATCTCAGGCAAGACGCTTGTTGGGCTGGGGAGCTTACCCGGCGGCAGCGGTGAGGAAGAGAACGACCATGGAAGTAGAGAACTGCATTTTGATGATTGCGTGATTTAAGTTTCAAGGGTTGTCTGAGTGAGAGAGTCTTTTGAAGCGATTGTTGGTAGTTGTTGTGGAGTACTGTGTGATGCTGTGCTGTGTTACTGAAACATGTTCACATTGTGGAGGCAAAGACGAGGTTTATATACAGTTCTTGACCTTTCCATGAAGCATCTGGACCGTGAAACTGAATACACTGAAGAAGTCAGCGATTCCGAAGCCGTGACAAGGCTGAGTTGACTGGCAACACGTTCATCGCATGTCGGAGATTCTAGACAAAGCGAGGCGATGGCGAAAGCGAAAGCGACATGACTACGTCGAGAAACTCCGCCGTGTTTTATGCGCTTCACAACTCCCCAGTTGCGCTCTACTTTGTAATATGCGGCGCACAGTAATTCTTACGTTTGGAAGCCATTTGCCGAACGAGCAGTCGTTTTTGCTCCCGGCCGAAACCACTTCATGTTGATACAGAGTTTCCGCCTTCATCGGAGATATCGACGTCTTCTTCTGGCACATATCGAATGATTCCTAGTCTACCATGAGCTTCATGAGGTGGCGGCGAAACCCATGTCATAAAGTGATCCATACTGTGATAAACCGGACGTGGCTGACTTGGCTCGCTTTCGTCTAACATCTGGGTAGTACGTCGATCCCCGTCTCTTCAAGGCTTGAATATTAATTAATATGACATAAATCAAGTGGACAGAGTAGTCCGCCCGACGCTGTCAGCCTCGATCACCTTCACGGCCACCCCTGAGGCGACCAGTCGTACCACCCCATGTCCACCTCGTCAATAATGTTCCACTGCTCAACAAACTGCTTCTTCTTGTCCTCCAGGCCCTCGGTGCAGAGGATCTCAAACACGGTCCGCCAGGCCGAGTTGACGGCGCCAATGATCCACGCGTGGCCCGAACTCAGCGCCTCGCCCGCGAAGTGCATGTGTCCGTCGGCCGCGGGGCGCAGCAGCCACGGCAGCACGCTGCTGAACTGGCCCGGGCCGAAGATGGCAAAGGCGCCGTTGGAGTAGGCCGAGCCGTACCAGTCGTACGCGTGGTAGCCCTCCAGCTGCCCGTGGAGGAAGTCAAACGACACGCCGTTGAGCACGGCGAGGTCGTGCAGCGTGGCGTTGACGAGGACGTCGACGTTTTCGGGCTGGTAGGGCGCCTGCGACGTGGGGTTGTGCGGGTTGAGGTAGGATCCCAGCCGCGAGGCGTCCTGGCCCCAGACGTAGCTGGCGATCATGGTTCCCGGCGCGCCCGCGATGTCGGGTCCGTAGGAGGGGTACACGCAGCGGCGGATGGGCAGGTCGGTGAAGGATTGCCCGCCGACGAAGGGTCCGGTTGCGAGGTGTTCCCACCTGAAGGGTTGGGTGTTAGTGGTGTTGAGCGGCTCATGGCGGAGGCGTAAGGTTGTCGTGTCCGCTTGTGGAGGACTTACCAACGGGTTTTGAACTTGAAGCCAATCTTTGTGGATGGGTCATAACTGTTGGAGAGGGATGGTTAGCATCGATCCTTGCTGGCAACTCCAATAGTTAGATACTCACTTCAGCGTGCGGATGGCCGCGTTCTGGAAGTAGTTCAGGTCCAGCTCGGTGGTGTTGATGACCTGAAGGGCTCCCAGAGGAACGGTGGAGATGACGTGGGCGTATTCGTACTCCTGGGTGCCGTTTACCAAGACCTTTAGAGTTCCGTCGGACTTCTTCTTGATGTCTGTCACGCGGTTGCGGAGAACAGGCTTGTTCTTGACAATGAGGTTCATGCCCTTGGTCAGCATGTCCATGCCGCCGTTGATGAGTGACCAGTTGTTGATGTCGGCGCTGTCAAAGATCCACTGCTCCATGACGGCCTGTGACATGGAGTACATGTCGTAGTGGCCTGTGGCGTCGTTGATGGTCTCCATCCAGTCTATCTCGGAGTTTGTGTAATTCTGGTCCAGGAGGAACTCGCGCACGGTGACGGAGTCGTACTTCATCAGCTGGTTGAAGCCCGTGGTGAAGTCTGCCGTGAGACTGGCCGTCATGCTCTGGACCTCCGCTTTCCAAATGGAGCTTGCCGAGAGCTTGTCAAAGGTCGTGTTGAAGATGGGCACGTTGTAGCGGGCGGGAGATCCCGAGTTGGTATCTTGGTTGAGGGCGGTGATGCCATTGAAATGGAGGAAAGTGTTGTCGGTCTTGAAAATGTAGTGCTTCTTGACAACCTGATCACGCTCGGAGACTCGACTGTTGATGTACGGGATGAGACTCCACGACTCGTTGCCGATGATGCGGTCCATGTACGGCATAGGCGGGAAGCGCATTGCGCCCACGTCCTGATCCTGCGTAAGTGCAAGTTTCCGTTTCACCATGAGGGGTTTGAACTCACGTAGTAGTCATAGTAGGCAGGGTCATTGGGGGTCGACTTGTCCCAAGCCTCTTCGTCGAAACGATAGGTATAGATGCGGCCACCGACGCGACCGGACGCTTCGTGGATGTCGTAGTCAATTCCGAGTGAGTCAAGAAGGATGGCGGCGTAAAGGCCTGCAGCACCTCCTCCGATGATACCGACCTTCAGAGGAACGCCATCTGGAGTCTTCACTCTGGTGTGACTGCTGTAGTCGGAATCGTTCACGACCTTGCGAAAGAAGGCGGCGCGAGGATTGCCGGCAGCGAGGTCTCCATCGTTGCAGACATTCTTCTCGTCGCGTCGGACAGGGTTCGAGTTGGACGAAGGCAGGGCAAACGACTGCGCAACAAGGAACGAAGTAATGAGTGTCGGGGTGTTGAAGAACACCATCTTGAAAGCGCAAGGAATGACTATGGGTCGGATGACTGTTGCACAGGCTGGTACATATTCTGTAAAGCCAAGGGGGCTCTCTTCCTTATATCTTGAGATTCTACCTGAGCATTGTTGGTGGAAGTGCTGCTTGCTCTCTTCGTGATGACGACCCGTTCCGCGTGAGACAAAACAGAAGAAATATTCTTTCGTTGACGAGATGTGTAATAGACTTGTCTTGAACTTGAGTTGATCTAAAGCTCAGCTGCCATTTGGCACACGACGTACGATGCATTAAGAATGTTCTAGTGGTCGACGTAGGAATGTAGCCGTTCTCGAGTCATCAAATCAAGTCATCAAGAGGCTTCAGCTTCAGCCACTTCGTTTTTGGGAGACATCAGCATTGAACTTGATTTTGGGAATGCAATTCACTTGGCGAGATTCTTTCTGCTCGGAATGTGGCGTCCAGAACACACATGCGTCTCGTCACCTCATGAGGACTGTATTGATGCTTCTGACTAGGTGCTAAAGACTATCATCTCACGTGGGATTTATTGGAACGTACGCTTACCGTAAAGAACCATTGAACATCACTCTCTTGTCTTCAATTGTTGGTTAGGCTAAAATGTCTGTGTCATGTCAAACATCACTCTTCATGTTATCACCCTCCTTTTGTATGGATGGATCACCTGATACATATGGATTCTGTACATGGAACTATTGGAAATCTGTTCAGCTGAGCCTGATCACCATTCTTGATTTTCAGTACCAGTCGCCGCGGAATGAGTTGGGACATAGCTCAACAACACTACCTAGCAAGACGATCGCTAGTAGTTGCGCGTGGCTCTGCAGCGGTTGCTGGCCTCAGATTCAGCCCAAGCATATACCTGACGCCGTGTATTGGGAGGTGAAAATAGAACCACCAACAGAGCAAAGCTCTTCGCATTCAATAGTGAGCCGAATGTGGGAGCATGGTCGAGACCCTGTCTGTAATCTTATGGATGCTTCACCAAGAAAGCATGATCCGTTCAGGGGTTGCATACTCAAAAGATAATGCTCTGACAAGTCAGCCTTCCTAAAAAGAATCTCGCCCGCAATATAGATGGCAGGTTATCCCGAACGCCTCGCAGTCTTTGATGTCGTAGACATAGTCGAACAATTATTGTAGAGAGGAAATGCCTGTAGAGGGGTAGTGGCTGACGTAATGAGGGTTCCGCCACTTTGTTTGTCATCGGTGCGGGGCCGGAGACGGGGCCGGCACTCGAGCCACATGGTGGCTGCCCCGAGCAACCGTTTTTGAAGGGTTTTTTTTCTTCTTGCTGGAGCGTGGGGCTTCGACGGGCGGGTTGGGTCCATGGTAGATTCTTGACCATTCTCACCATTTTTCACAGGACCAGCTTTCAGCTGACATCTGATTTCGCATTCCATAGTCTGTCTCACTTTCAGCGGACACTCCACACATTCCACATTTAAACGAAAAAACCAGGAAGCCACCACAATGGGCAAGTCTAGACGCAACAGAGGCGCTCAAGGCCATCGCAAGGACCCCATCGCGAAGACGGTCAAGCCTCCCTCCGACCCTGAGCTGGCCGCGCTCAGGGAGAAGTCTATTCTGCCCGTCATCAACGACTTGAAGAGCTCCGACCCCAAGTCTCGCACCTCCGCCGCCGCCGCAGTCTCCAACATCGTGAAGAACGAAAAGTGCCGGAAACTGTTGCTGCGAGAGCAGATTGTTCACATCATCCTCAATGAGACTCTGACTGACTCAAACATCGAGAGTCGTGCGGCGGGGTGGGAAATCCTGAGGGTCATCGCCGAGGAGGAGGAGGCCGACTTCTGCATTCACCTGTACCGTCAAGATGTTCTCAGCGCTCTTGGGTTCGCTTCCCAGGCTGTGAGTCTCCTCATTCACTCATCTTTTTGTGAGATGCCGACGACTAACTGGCCGCCAGGTTCTGGAAAATCTGGCCAAGAGCTCTGCTCTGAGCAAGGGCGAGATCAAGGTCACCTGGGAGATTGCCGAGTCTGCTGTCGCCCTCCTTTCTGCCCTGGCCGAGGCCCAGGATGAGATCCTTGAGGCCATCGTCGGCATTGAGGGCATCAAACACCTGCTCTTTACCATTGTTGCTCACGCCGAGTCTCCTACCAGCATCTGCCTCGACGCTCTCTCTGCACTGTTGACACTCTCCGAGGACAACCGCCGCTTGGCTGAGGATGTCGTCTCGGACGAGAGCCCGAAGCCCCTTACGGCATTGGCGAAGCTACAGTCTACCCCCGACGCCAAGGGCGTTCTCGCCTGTGGAGTTCTGCACAATATTCTCACAACATTGCAGTGGTTCGATGCCACGCCTGGACAGAAGAACCTCTCAGACGCTGCTCTCATCCCGACGCTGTCTTCCGCGATCAAGGACGCCAAGCCCGAGGCCGACCTGCCGCCCAAGAGCCAGTGGTCGAACCCTGTCGAGGTCTTCCAGCTGGCTTTGGAGATTCTCGCCGACATTGGCACAACCCTCCAGGTGTCGATGCAAGCGGGCAACAAGAAGGAAGGCGAGGAATGGAATGGCATTGGAGACGAAGATGACACAGCCATGGATGAGGACGACAAGGAAAAGGCCTCTGATGCGGAGGACAATGACGAACCGCCAGCCGATGACGACGACTCCTCAATGGACGAGGACGACATGGCTGACCTGGAAATGGTTACCGGCGCCGATGACGACGAGACCGAGGCAAACATTGACGAACTCCCGACGCTGCGCGGACTGATGCAAGAAGCCATCCCCCAACTGATCGAACTGGCCACCACCTCCGCGCAGTCCGAGGATGCCCAACGCGTCCAGCGTCACGCCCTCGCTGCCCTCAACAACATCGCCTGGTCCATCTCCGTCTTTGACTTCTCCGACGACCACAACGCCGCCATCCTCAAGGCGTGGACGCCCACCGGCAAGGCCGTCTGGGGCAAGGTCATTGTGCCCATCCTCGCGTCCAACACGGCCGACGTCGAGCTCGCCACCCAGGTCACCAGTCTCGCGTGGGCCGTGTCGCGCAGCCTCGGCGGCAGCGTGCCGCTGGTCGGCGGCGAGCACGAGAAGTTCATATCGCTCTACCACGCCGCCAAGAACCTGCCCGCCCCCGCGAGTTCAAGCACCGGCAGCGGCGGCGAAAAGTCCAAGGACGATCAGCCGGCGGATCCCTTCCAAGGTCTCGGCGTCAAGTGCATCGGCGTTCTCGGCCAATTAGCTCGGGACCCTGCCCCTCTCGACCTCAACCGCCAGATTGGCGTTTTCCTGCTGACCGTCGTCTCGGCATTCCCCGAAACCCCGGCCGCCGACGCGGTGGAGGCCCTGAACCAGGTCTTCGACATCTACGGCGACGAGGATCTCGCGTGCGACAAGGTGTTCTGGGGCGACAAGTTCCTGCAGCACCTCGAGGCGGCGCAGCCCAAGATCAAGGCCATGATCAAGACCATTGACAAGAGGACACTGCCCGAGCTGCGGTCGCGCGCGGACGAGGTTGTGCTGAACCTGTCGCGCTTCATTTCGTACAAGAAGAAGAACCAACCATGAAGGATATCAGGAGGTGACGTTCACGCAGAATAGTGGAAATGGGAAGGCGAACGAAAGCCGGCGGCGACTGTCACAGCAATGGCAATATAGTCGGAGATCATGACGCAAGCATCGCATGGCAGTACTTTCTAGGGCGAGAAAAGGTGGAGGGATGTGCTTACCTTGCTGGATTTTCCATTAAAGAGCGTAGAAAAATTTGGGAACATAGAGGGAGCATTGCACTTTTGATATGGTTAGGCACATAACCGCGGTGATCAATATCAAACTCACTGGCCAATTGATGTAATCACGCGACGCGGGCGCGATCGTCTGTGTATCCGAGGAAGTCCTGTCGTGTTATGGGATAACGAACCCTCTGCTTCATGAAAACGCCATCCTGTGCCTCGAAACGACAAGCCCAACAAACCTACGCAACGGGAAACCACTCAGCCAATGGGCTTCAACTTCTTCTTCTTCTTTCCATCGCCCGACTTGCCCTTCTGGAACGTCCGCCAGCTGTCGATGCGCTGGTCGCGTGTCGCCTCCCAGTCCTGCTCGTGCTGCCTCTTGCGCTTGCGCTGCTCCGTCTCATCGTCCTGCTTCTTCTGCTCGCGACCCTCCTCCTGCATCTGGGCCTTCATCTGACGACGGCGGCGGTGTTCGTTGTCGATGAGGACCTCACGGGCCTTGTCGCGCCACTTTTTCGCAAACTCGGGCGTCTTGAGCTCGGGGCTATCGACGGTCCACTTATTTTCACGGATGAGCAGCATACGGGCGTCGGCAATGCCCTCGTCGAGGCGCTCGCGGTGCTTCTCGTCCATCAGCTCCGTCTGGGCCTTTTTGAGCCGGTCAAAGGCGTCGGGCGCCAGCGGGTTCTTGGTCTTGTCCGGATGGATGAGGAGGGACTTCTTGCGGTATGTGACTTTGATATCGGACTCGGCAACACCGGGTTGCAGATCGAGAACGGCGTAGGCGTCTAGCCTGAAGGCCTTGAGGATTCTATCGATTTCTGCGTCCTGGCGGGGATCGTTAGTTAGGTGCTGTTGCGCGTCACGATATGCGTCTGCCGGGGAGATTGCTTACCTTGTCGAACTCCTTCGCCTCCAGCTCGAGCGCATCGAGCGCATCCTTCTCTTCGGGTTCTGTGGTTGCCATTATGATGCTGCGAGATCTGGTCCGACTACTAGAGAGAATGATGTCGGCGTTGTTTGCAGTGTGCAGGACAAGTTTGGGAAGGTCAAGTGCAGTTGCCGCGACAAGTCACGCCCCTCGGTGGACGTCCCTTGAGATACCTGGGTACTTCATCCATTTGTCTCTTGTCGCGTGCCAAACTCGATAACGATAAGGTACGTATTTGGAGCATCCCACCCCTCGACGCTAAGATAAGATACCGCAAGATAAGGAAATTTCCAAATTTTCGACGGAGCTTTAGAGTCCAAAGCGCTGCTGCTCGCTTGCTCGCTCTCTGAGCCTCGAATTGCATTGAGGGCACCATCTCACGACCCTACGATTCCCGACCAAGCTGTCGCAGTACAGTCAAAATGCCTCGCCGCGCAGCCTCTCCGGCGCCGTCCGACTTTGAAGTCGATATCGCTGACTCTCTTTTCAATACCAATGCCGACCACAGTGGAAGCGAAGGCGGACACGATCACGACCAGGATGCGGATGGCGGCTTCGACTTTGACGGGATCCTCAACGGCGAGCAGGAGGAGGCAGACGAAGATGGCGACGAAGCCTTCATTGCGCTGAAGCAAGCTGCTTCTTTCCGCAAGTCTTCCAATCTCAAGGGAAAGTCTGTCAAGAAGGGTGGTGGTTTCCAGGCCATGGGTAAGCTGAATGACTCTTGGACGAGCGCGTCGCAAATGTCTAACTAGGGTGTAGGTCTGAACGCAAACCTCCTCCGTGCCATCACCAAGAAGGGCTTCTCCGTTCCGACTCCCATTCAACGAAAGACGATCCCCTTGATTATGGACAGGAAAGATGTCGTGGGTATGGCCAGGACGGGTTCCGGAAAGACTGCTGCTTTCGTCATTCCCATGATTGAGCGCCTCCGCGCCCACAGCGCCAAAATTGGCGCAAGAGCGTTGATTCTTTCGCCGTCGCGTGAACTGGCTCTCCAGACCCTGAAAGTTGTCAAGGAATTCAGCAAGGGCACCGACCTGAAGTGCGTGTTGCTCGTGGGTGGTGACAGCATGGAGGAGCAGTTTGGATTCATGTCCTCGAACCCCGACATCGTCATTGCCACCCCTGGTCGTTTTCTTCATTTGAAGGTAGAGATGGCGCTGGACCTGTCTTCTATCAGGTACGTCGTCTTCGACGAAGCCGATCGCTTGTTCGAAATGGGTTTCGCCGCCCAACTCACCGAGATTCTCCACGCTCTGCCGCCTTCGAGACAAAGTCTGCTGTTTTCCGCAACGTTGCCAGCATCGTTGGTCGAATTCGCCAGAGCCGGTCTCCAAGACCCAAGCCTGATCAGACTGGACGCCGAGACCAAGGTCTCCCCCGACCTCGAGAGTGCTTTCTTCTCTGTCAAGGGCGCCGAAAAGGAGGCCGCGCTACTTCACATTTTGCACGACCTTATCAAGATGCCTACTGGTACCCCTGACGGCATTCCCCTCGACGTTGCGCCGTCGAAAAAGCGCAAGCGTGAGGGCGAGGGAAGGGGTAAGCCCACCGAGCACTCGACAATCATTTTCGCCGCAACGAAGCATCACGTCGAGTATCTTGCGCAACTGCTTACCAAGGCTGGTTTTGCGACATCATACGTCTATGGTGCGCTGGATCAGGAGGCGCGTCGAATCAACACCGACAACTTCCGCAACGGACGAGCGAATATCCTGGTGGTCACCGACGTCGCCGCCAGAGGTATTGATATCCCCGTCCTGGCCAACGTCATCAACTACGATTTTCCCCCGCAACCCAAGGTCTTTGTCCACCGTGTCGGACGCACAGCTCGTGCCGGCCAAAGAGGATGGGCTTACAGCATCGTACGCGAACTCGACACTCCTTATCTTTTGGACCTACAACTCTTCCTCGGCCGCAAACTCATCGTGGGTCACCAGGCCGACAAGCCGTCGTTTAACGAGGACATTATTGCTGGCGGCCTTTCGCGCGACAAGATTGAGGTCGAGATGGAATGGCTGGCCAAGGTTTTGAAGGAGGAAACCGATATCGAGGCACTCCGCAAGGTTTCTGCCAAGGCCGAGAAGCTGTACCTGAAGACCCGCCATTCGGCCTCGAGTCAAAGTGCGAAGCGTGCGCGCGACATCGTTGGGTCCAAGGGATGGAACGAACTGCACCCTGTCTTTGGTGCTGCAGCAAACAACGCCGAGCAGGCACGGAATGAAATGATGGCTAAAATCAGTGGCTTCAGGCCAGCTGAGACTATTTTCGAGGTTGGAAAGGGTGGCAAAGGATCCAACACCGAGGCTGCGGAGATCATGAAACAGCTGCGCAAGCGGATCACACCTCACCGTGGCAACAAGCCTAAGAAGGACGATTCTGACGACGAAATGGGAGGCGTGGACGCGGAAGCCGCGGAAGCGGACGAAGAAGACGGTCCCGAAGACGACGAGGAGGCTGCCGCCATGCAAGACTACGACTCTGACTCGGATGATGGCGTCGAGGTCACAATTGAGAACTCGGCTGGGAAGAAGAAGAAGCCCGACTCGTTCCGCGATAACGAAATCTTCATGTCTTACACCCCACGCACCATCAACGCCGCCGAAGAGCGCGGCTACGGCGTCAGCACGGGAGCCCAGACGTCCAGCTTCGTCGAGGCCGCTCGCAACGCCACCATGGACCTCACAAACGACGAGACGGCCAAGGGCTTCGGCGAGCCGACGCGGGCGGGCGGCATGCGCTGGGACAAGAAGCAGAACAAGTACGTGGCGCGCGCCAACGACCAGGACGGCTCCAAGGGCGCCAAGTACATCCGCGGCGAGTCGGGTGTCAGGATCGCGGCGTCCTTCCAGAGCGGCCGCTTCGACAAGTGGCGCAAGGCGAACCGCCTCGGCAGGATCCAGGTCGGCGGCCTGGAGAAGGGCAACGTGCCGGAACTGCCGTCGGGCAAGAGGTTCAAGCACAAGCTGGAGCAGGCGCCGAAGAAGGCGGACAAGTACCGCGACGACTACGAGGTGCGCAAGAAGAGGATCGCGGACGCCAAGGAGAAGAGGATTGGCCAGTTCAAGGACGGCGCGGGCAACAGGAAGGAAATCAAGGGCGTGGAGGACATTCGCAAGGCGAGAGTGGAGAAGCAGAAGAAGATGGAGAAGAATGCGAGACCTTCCAAGAAGAGATAGGCTTGCTGGATCTGGTGTTCTGCTATCTAGTTCAAAAAAAGCGTTGCCTTGCCATATCGGCACGATTTCATTGTAGTCCCTAGTACGAAGAATGCCTCAACTTTGGAAGCGTATTTGGTCCCACACAAATTCGCTCGCCTAGGACACTCCTCGCCCAAACTACTTGGTTGAATCAAACTCGACATCACCTCGAGAATATCGCTTGCTGTGGTCAGAAATCACCCAGACGGCGAAGCGCTGGACCGGCGTTGATGCCGATTCTCGGCCCCACATTCGGCGGCCCGGCCGAACTTCGCAAGCCGATTTTTTCGCCGATGACGTAGATGCTCTACCATTACCAAACACGAATCACCTCTGCAAGACAGACAAGTGAAGAATGAAGTTTCTGGCATTCCATTTTCTTAGATCATCCTCGCTCATGGCGACTGCAGCAACAAAGAACGTTGGTAGCAAAAAGTGCCTTTTATGGGACTGGACCGACACCTGCGATCATCCAGAGGCTATCGACCAACTCTTCTCGACATCTGAGAATGGAGACAGCTCCACTACACAGCTGCCGTTCAAATCAGTGCACAACTGGAACGCGTGGTGCCCGCCAGAGCTCAAGGACCGCTTACCCTTTCGGCCCATGATTCGCACGCAGGCTCAACTCGGCACGGAGGAGTGGGCATTGATCCGCGATTCGGCCGCAGACGTTGTGCATTACCTCAACGAGCCAGAAACACAGCGCATCTCGCCGACGGAAGCAGCTGCGTGGTGGACGGAGCAGGTCGTACCGGGACTGAGAGTGCAGCGGGGGAAGCAGCTCGTCGGGCCTGCTTGCGCGAACGACAAGACGGGCGGTGACTTGTTGGCCGAGTTTATGGACATCGTGAACCGTCAGAGGGAGACGGTGCCGGACTTTCTGGGTGTGCATTATTACGGCGAGAGCGTCGAGCACGCACAGCGGTTTTTAACTTCCATGTATGAAAAGTACGGACTGCCGTTGAATGTTTCCGAGATTGCGTCGATAAGTCGCGGACTCGCGATGGGAAGTAGGTTATGAGGTTCACGGAGGAACAGAGTCAGTGGATGGATGGGCAGAAGTGGATTGACGAGTATGGCTGGTTTGGATGCATGGCGAAATGCGCAGACGATTTTGCGAGTCCAGCTGCACAGCTGATGGATGATGACTCGAGGGGAGGTTTACACCGCTTATGAGGCGGTTGATGAAGTTTTGATTATTGTAGATGTGTGGATATATCATACTGCAAAACAAGGTCATTTCTTACCTTGGACGTGTCCACGTTACTCCAGGTTGGACACATCATGAGTTTTGTATCCATCAACTCCCACCACGGCTTATCCTGCAACAGTAAATTGAGGAAAATGATGACAATATCTTGTCCTATATTGTTTTTTATGTATAGGACGATGCTCAACTTCGATTACCAAGCAGCTGCGTCAACGTACTTTAGCATGCAGCCTCCGGAAAGTCCAGACACCGAGACAGTTGCTATAACTAGTCACGCGTCCGCAAAGTCCGAAAGTCCGGGGAACAACCGCCCGCAGCCCCGCTCCGCTCCGGCCGAACTGCGTCTTGGCTACCTGATACCGCCTAGTCTGCTCTTTGACAGAAGCAACTCATTCCAAGTCTTGAACGGACCCCAGGTCTCCACCAGTCTCGAGACCTTTCACGTGGGAATTCCGAATCCAAGAGCCGGAGACTTTCCCTCGCCTCCCCCCCCTAGTGCCCGGAGATCGTCATTCAGTCTTCCGTTTCCGTTACATACGAACCTTTTAAACTCACCGGCCCCCCCTGGCACGCCTTGAGCTTTCTTTACCTTATTGGGCAAGTCAGTTACATGGCGTGCATGCGGCAGCTGGGTCCTTGCCGGTCATCTCAACGCTTGTTTTGAGGGGAATACAATGGAAAAGTTTCCAATGTCATTCAGAGTCGTTTTGCACCCTTCACAGACATTACGTGCCTTGGCTTGGTCTTGGCTCCCCATAATGCCTTTCCTGGCCACTCGATTCGACACGATCTAGTCAATAGTTCCTGGGTATCCAATGACGGTTGTTATAGTTACGTACTCATCACGTTACAAAATGCCAAGTGCCCTTCCCAGCAACTGCACTGAGCTTCTCGAAGTTGAGGCTCGCGGAGGCCGAACCGCAACCTCCGATGACGGAATCCCTCGACGTTGCCGCAAATGAGTCTTGGTTGCCTTTTCGAGCCAGACAGGAAGATCCTGATGCGCTGGAGTCATCCGGGTGTCCTCAATATGAACAGGATTGACTTTGACGTGGCATTCCTGAATCCTGGCTTTCTGTCGGCCATGATACAAATACTGGCGAAATGTGGTGGCGTATATATCGTTTCTATCACACTCACTATTGCTATAGATTGCTCACGCACATGGAAACAGTTATTGACTTTTGGTTATAGCTCTTCTCTCAACCTCACTTCGTCATGACGGTCAACGAAAAGGGCAGCGGCTCTTCTTCTAGGGCGCCATCGCCGGATTACGGGCAAGAGCACGTTTCGGGCCAGTCGAACAGGCCTCTGTCCCGGCCACCGCATGCTTTGGAGTTTAGCAAAGTTGTCGAAGAGCTGCGGGTCGACACAGCAACAGGTCTCGACCAAGACGAAGCTGCGCGTAGGCTGACGGAACTGGGCCGCAATGAGCTCCAGCAGCAGAAGGGCGTCCAGCCGGTGAAGATCTTTCTGGAGCAGATCTTCAACGCCATGACCCTGGTAAAGACTCTAGCTGTCGCCGCACACTATCTTCCGACTCAAGCCCTAGTTAGAGGAATCGAGACAGCATCACTAACAAGCAAAAGGTCTTGCTACTGGCTCTAGGCGCGAGTTTCGGCATCCAGGCGTGGATCGAGGGCGGCATCCTCGGCGGCATCATCGTTCTCAACATCTTCATCGGCTTCGCCCAAAGCCTCCAGGCCGAACGACAAATCAGCTCCCTCAAGTCTCTCGGCTCGCCGACGTGCAAGGTTTTCCGCGACGGCAAGACGGTCCAGATCCAGACGGCCGAGGTCGTACCCGGCGACGTCGTCGACCTCAACACGGGCGACTCGGTCCCCGCTGATATCAGACTCGTCGAATCCGTCAACCTCGAGACGGACGAGGCCATGCTCACCGGCGAATCCGTACCCGTGTCCAAGATCCCCAACGCAACCTTTGACGACGAGACGGGGCCCGGAGACCGCTTAAACGTGGTGTACAGCTCGACCGTCGTGACGAAGGGACGCGGACGGGGTGTGGTGTTCGCGACGGGCATGTACACGGAAATCGGCCTCATTGCGGGTGCGCTGGATGGCGGGTCGAGAGGCAAGGCGCGTTCGTACATCAAACGCAGGGAGGATGGAAGCGCGTCGATGGTTGCGTACGCTGTCGCGGGTGTCATGATGGCGCGCGACTGGCTCGGGGAGTTTCTGGGTCTGACTATCGGCACGCCGTTGCAGAAGAAGCTCTCGCAGCTGTTTGTGTGGCTGTTTCTGTTCGCCATTGTTTGCGCCATCATCGTCCTCGGCGCGAACAAGTTCGACTCGAGGAAGGATGTCATCATCTACGCGGCGACGACGGCCATCGGAACGATTCCCGTATCGCTTCTGCTCGTTCTGACGGTGACGATGGCTGCCGGGACGAAGAAGATGATTCAGAGACATGTTATTGTTCGCAACCTGTCCAGTTTGGAGGCACTCGGAGGAGTCACAAGTAAGGAGACGGTCTTGTTTTTTGACGTCGTCATATACTAATTCCAACTCACATAGACATCTGCTCCGACAAGACCGGCACCATCACGCAAGGCCGCATGGTCGTTCGCAAAGCCTGGCTCCCGGGCACTGGCACCTATTCCGTGAACACGACCAACGATGTGTACAACCCCTTTTCTGGTTCCGTCCACTTTACGGCCGCGGACCCAAGCGATGTCACCGCCGAGGCCGAGGCTAAAGAAGCCGAGTCTTCTGATCCCATCGAACCACATCACGAACCGACAGGCAGACCTGCGCTCGAATGGTACCTGAACGTGGCCTCGCTGGCGAACTTGGCTTCGCTGGCGAACTTGGCTACGCTGAAGCAAAGCGACGACAGCTCTGCCAACCCCGGAGAGTGGAAAGCTACCGGCGCGCCGACCGAGATCGCCATCGAGGTGTTTGCTTCCCGCTTTGGCTGGAACAGGTTGCAACTATCGCAAGGCCCGGATGCTCTGTGGAGGCAGGTTGCCGAGTTCCCGTTCGACTCGGACGTCAAGAAGATGTCCGCCATCCTCCAGAACACGGCATCGCGAGAAATGCATCTCTTTACAAAGGTGAGTTGTCATATCACAAGAACAGAAGCCTCCTGAAGGTGATTCACAGCTAACCATCATCACCAAGGGCGCCGTCGAACGAGTTCTCGCCGACTGCACCACCATCGCCACCGCCACCACCACCCGCTCCATCACCGACGACGACAAAACCTCCATCCTCTGCAACATGGACGCCCTCGCATCCCAAGGCCTCCGCGTCCTCGCCCTCGCCCACCGCCCCCTCGAGCCCCCCGTCTCCTCCTCCACCTTCGCCCAAGGCGCACCCTCACCACCGCGAACCAACTTCGAACGCGACCTCACGTTCCGCGGCCTCGTCGGCATCTACGACCCCCCGCGTCCCGAATCCCGCCCCAGCGTCAAAATGTGCCGGCGCGCGGGCATCGTCGTGCACATGCTCACCGGCGACCACCCGCAGACGGCCCGCGCCATCGCCGCCGACGTCGGCATCCTCCCCGCCCCCGAGCGGTTCCGCATGCTCCCCGCCACCGTCGCGGAGAGCATGGTCATGGCCGCGCACACCTTTGACGCGCTCTCGGACGCCGAGATTGACGCGCTGCCGGCGCTGCCGCTCGTCGTGGCGCGCTGCGCGCCGAGCACAAAGGTCCGCATGATCGAGGCGCTGCACCGGCGCGGCATGTACGTGGGCATGACGGGCGACGGTGTCAACGACAGTCCCAGTTTGAAGCGTGCCGATATAGGCATCGCGATGGGTTCTGGGTCGGATGTGGCCAAGGAGTCGGCTGATATTGTGCTCACGGACGACAACTTTGCGTCGATCCTGAACGCCATCGAGGAAGGACGGAGGATATTTGATAATATTCAAAAGTTCATCCTGCATGTTCTGGCGGCGAATATCGGGTTCGTGTGTGCTCTGTTGACGGGTTTGGCCTTCAAGGATCAGTCTGGGGTTTCCGTCTTTCTCCTGTCTCCCGTCGAGATCCTTTGGATGCTCATGGGCACAGGCGCCTTCTGTGAGACGGGCTTGGGATTCGAAAAGGCGGTGCCGGACATCCTCAACAGACCTCCTCAAAACGTGAGTCTAGCTGTGATGATGTATCTGACGTTTACTAACACCTCCTCAGCTCAAATACGGCGTTTTTACTCCAGAGTTCCTGTTGGACATGTTCTTCTATGGCCTCCTCATGGCCGTCTGCGTTCTCGGTTCCTTCACCCTCGTCGTCTTCGGCTTCAACGATGGAAACCTCGGCCTGGACTGCAACAACAGCTACTCGGCGCAGTGTGATACCGTCTTCCGCGGCCGCGCGACGTGTTACTCGACCATGACCTGGATCTTCTTGCTCTTCGCCTGGGAACTCATCGACTCGCGGCGGTCCTTGTTCTACATGCCCAATGGCTTCAAGGCATGGTATCTGCACCTGTGGGGCAACAAGTTCCTCTTCTTTTCCGTCACCCTCGTCTTCGTCATCGTGTTCCCGACGTTGTACATTCCCGGCTTGGACCACATTGTTTTCATGCACCACGGCATCACGTGGGAGTGGGCCATCGTCTTCATCGACGTCTTCATCTTCATGGTCGGCACAGAGGCTTACAAGTGGGGGAAGAGGGTGTATGCCAGAAGAAGAGGAGCCAAAGCAGACGTTGGCTTTGGCGAGGATAGTGAAGAAGCGGCTTAGACGCCGTTGATTATTGAATACATGGAGTCATGGACTGGCAGTGCAGTCTGACTGTGACAAACACTGTACCCTTCTCAACGCTGCACCCATATTACCCATCGTCTTTGGTACTCATATTGGATGAGTTTTCTCACCATATTCAGCGTCTTTTCCAACTTGTCGTGTCCCAACACTTGCCATTGCCACGCATCTTCGCTGTCGAATTCGATGGGCCCACAGCCAGTCATAAGCAACACTCGAGTAAGGGACTTTTCCTGCGTAAACTTGGCAAGACTGCCAAGCAGAAGGACAGCATCTTGAATTGAATCCCAGCTCTCCCGGTCCGTAGGCAGAAGAAGCAGAGGGTCGGGTTCCAAAGCATCGTAGCCGGTCGTCGCCATAATATACCGCTTCCACTCCTCGCTATGAATCCTTGCTGCGACGCAGTACATTGTGAACTGGGTGACGCAGTGAAACGTGATACTCCCAGCGGCTGGTGTGCTCTCGTTGAAGTGGGGGTCGGTAATTCTGGCCATGTCTGCGTGGCTCACGGTGAAACTGCAAGGGAACCACGGGTAGCACTTTTCCGGTTGCCAAGTGTCCAAGTAGCAGGGGCACCTCTCGCCCGGAACGCCGTGCATTATCGGATCGCCTGGCCAGTCCTCTGGAAATGTGATACTCATGGACGCCAGCATGGACGCAACCATGGAAGTGAAATAAGGGCTCGAAGCCGGGTAGTTGCTGTTGGCCATAACCTCTTCTGGTACATCCAATCAAGCTATAAGCAGGAGAATAATGGTGACAAGACAAGATGAAAGAAAGAAAGGTAGAATACCAACAGCTGCCAGCGAAGACTCCAACAGCTGGTCTGAAATTGACGTTGATAACTTGACCAGAAGACGTTTGTTTTGACTTCCAGGAAAGCAAAGAAGTAGGAAGTTGAGACTCTGCGAGATGTGCCATTCAAACTTCGCCCGCACCTTCTCTGGTTGGCTCATCGCTACTGCCGAAAAGGGATGAGGCAACCACCGAGACCAAGCACTCGCAACCCGAGAAGATCCCCAGAGTGTATGTCGTGGTACCTTAAGGGCTATGCAGAGGGTTTATAGAGAAGCAGAAGGCCTCGTTTAGGTACGTAAAGAAGAGTTGATCCCTGGAGATACCAATACCCCTGGACTATAACTTGGGAGTCATTCGTACTCGGTATGTGGCATAGTCTGCCCGACAACGGTAATCAATTGGAGTAAGCAAGTACTACGTAAACAAAGTCAAGATATTTGGAGTGTTAAGTAGGGCAATATATGTAGAGCCAGTCAAGACCGTAGTGTATTTGAAGCCTTTCTGGGGGATAAAAATTCGTTCAAGGAAAGCGGTCGCCCAATTTCTGGATGACTAGATAACATGGCAGAATGTCCTCGACGGTCGTGAGAGCTAATTGCTCTCATGAATATCGCCGCAAGTGAGGAAGAGCAGCTTAGACGTGACGAGAGTCTTCTTTTACAACAAGTACGAGATTGACGCGCTTGGCATGAGGTTAACCTGCTAGGTAGCTAGAGCTATCGAGATTGTTCAAAGCGATATGTCTGGCAGAATCGTGGGAATACCCTATTTCAGACATGGGGTCGTATCCCGAGCCCGATTAGCAGCTGCATTGAAGACGTCGCTGTTGGGAGCACAAGCGGGTCTTTTTATCGCACAGTTGAAAGGTTCGTCATTCGCCTCGAGACTTGGCACGCCGGATATGGCAGGTAGAGATGTCAATGAGGTTTGTCGAAGATGGTGTCTTGCACCCGCAGAAATTGAGCCCGCCGAGTATCTTCACCACGCTGGGGTTCCCAACTGGCGGTCAATTTGTCGCTCGGGATAATCATTAGGGATCAAACTTGGCAAAGCTTTGAGAAGAAAAACGGATGAAGGCTGTATTTGATGCGACTGGCGTTATTCTTACTCTTCAAGATATGACGGCTCGCTTCCAAGATGAAGCTAGTCATCTTGAAAAATGAGGCGACAAGTGACGAAGTAGGTAAGTCATGAGTAAGACTGTAAGATTTCGAGCTTTATCGATGTATTCGCTGCATCCCACGTAAAGTGACGAAAGCAAGGGGCGACATACTACGACTTGATATATCTTTCCAGCTGACTTTGAGCGCAATGTTCCTTCTCTCGTACTTTGGCAGATCTGCCACGCAGAGAGATGAAGGACTGGCTCCTTCGTCACTTGCTGTCGTCGCGCCTTATTTTCAGGTGTGCGTAAAGGCCCAAGACCAAATGACCGTATCAGTATCCCCGTCATGCTCTTTCAATAAATGCTCACCATCAGCAAGTAGCCCTACGACCTTCAGCCAACGTTCGCCTGCCTCATGAATCGTCAACAGCCGCTGCCAGCGAACTTTGCCTTGAGCACCCCTCCATGCCAAGATAGTCTCCTGGACTCCGCATTTTCATCCTGTGTAAGTACTACGATGTTCTGATGTCTGCGGTGAAATTGTTCGCTGGCCTCTCCACATTTGTCGTGAAAGTGAGGCGAGGAGAGATCGCACACAACGGCCGAAGGTCAAAGAGGTATGTATACCCAGTGTCAGAATCTTCATCCAAATCGACGAGTCCAGTAACTGGAAAGAGGTCCTGTAACGATGACTCTTGGCTTGCCTCGGGGTTACGAGAAGTTGGAGATACACAGTATGGAGACAGCCGCCTTCTTGGGTGGATAAGCCTACTAGAGTAGCCAGGGATCAGAGCAATTAATGGTTCAGATGGGACCGTGGGAAGATGAGAAAACCATCTACCGGCAGGGATACACGTGTCAAACGGTAACGGACATGTACGGCATGGTTAGACCACTCGTATCTCCGTCAAGGTCTCGGAAGGGCACCTCCACCGGACCACCCTTGGCAGAGTAATTGGTATGGCGGCTATGCAGTTTCAGTGTATCTCGGTTTACCATGTCCATTACTGCAGGATCAGGTACTCCCACGACGGACGAAAGGCACAATTTTCCGGTAAACAATGGAGATCACTCTGCATGATGCTATTCGGGCGGAGGAAATAATTTAGTAACAAGATCCTCCGGGTGTCTATGCAGCCCGCAGAGGTGTCGTCCTACTTGATCGAATTTGACTGAAAGTGAACTCTGTCACAAAAGCGGAACCGCTATTACGCTGCAGCAATAACGGGTTACATCACGACATACTCATAAATTATAACCCACAGCTTAGTAGATTTCAGACACGGATACTTCACGCCGAGGGCCTATCTTTCAAATCCCATCGCGGCCCATCACCCGAACACAGCTTGGCATAGAGACTTGGCCTACTCCTCTCGGCCGGACGGGGACGATATAAGCTTAGTCGCCGGGTCCGTACAGGATATAAATGTGGCCTCGGGGAGATTGCAGCAGTCGATATCGATCTTTTGAGCCTTTCTACTGCCTATGTAAAGCGCTGTCTGCGAGCTACACGAGTCAGCCCTATGCAGAAGGGAATGACTCGTAGTATCCAAACCCCTGGGGACTTCTGCGCTCCGTAAAAAAGAGCTGGGTGGTACGGTAAGCTCGGGTTCTTCGGTAGCGTCCCTGGACCATGTTGACATAACTCAAGGGGACAAAGATGGCCGGTCGGATGCTCTTCGTTAATTGAAAATGTACGGCCGGATCACGGCTGACGAAGGGCGTGTCGGGAGCCCGCCGAGAGCACTTCCTTTCTCGGCCGCCACACGTGTGGATGGATAGGGGTGCCCTCTAGGCTCTGGGTTTGACTCGTTGCGGCCTCTCGAACAAGCAGTTTACTGACGATCACTCCAAACTTGGGCATTAAGCTGTGGTCTTTGCACAACCATATCTCAACCACATGTGACCATCAAGCCGGCAACCACAGCCAACGCGGAGCTTTGGGGACATTCACTACACAATGGAAGATGGATGAGAGAACACAAATTACTTGCAGTTACGCCCTACGACTATGTGATCTCATGACGCATGACTCGAGCGGAGTACACAACCGCCGAGTCGCAAGAGCTGAAACATGCATACACTGCAGATGGGCTCTTGGCCTTCACTACCTTGAGAGCCTCTTGCTGGTAGCCTTCTCCAATAGTTCGTGAAGGGTGTTTCGAATGGATCTTGGCTCCTCTTTTGGATAGTCAGTGTGACTGTACAGCACCATATACGGAAGTTGGGCGTGATCCCCTGGCAGTGGCGTGGAGTTCACACCCACGACATGGCGATGATTTACTGACGTGTCAGTTGGTCTGCGTGATAGTTCACCTTAGTCTAGTTATTCTAGCTGCTGGAGTCGAATCTCATGAGGAACTTGGCGATGGAGGCAGTCGGACGCGAATTCCGACAGATGGAACGTAGGGACCTTGAGGAGTCCTCAGTCGAGCATTTAAGAGCCATCTTTGGCCACTATTCACGTCTCTCTTCGCTAGCATCATCAGCAAACACTTTCACTCGCCTTCTAAATAATCTCCTGGCCGGTTTGGGTCTTCTTTTCATCCAACTGAATCACATCCTCCACCAAAAACCTTGCTGTAAGCCATCCCATCCCGCCAGTCCCTGAGCCACCCCCCTTTTCTGGCCGAGAGAAACGTCCTGACGCACACCCTACAGACGATGAAGGCCTTCAGCAACATCCTCCTCGCCGCCCTGGCAGCCCAGGCCTCCGCGCTCGTGCAGATGGAAGTCCGCTACAGCGACCGCATGGTCGACGTCGGCAACCTCGACATCTTCGCCGCGACGTGGCAGGCCCTCTACGGCGAGACGGGCAACACGCGCGCCATCATGACGGACCGCCTCTTCGGCACCCAGACCAACACGTGCACCTACGTCGAGGACTATGACCCGGACCTGACGGTGCAGGTCAAGATGAACGGCGCCTGGGGCCGCACCCCGGGACTCAGCGAGAACCAGATGCGCGACGGCCTGGTCCAGTCCATGTGGGAGGTCCTCCGCACCGTCTCCGACCCGTACGGCTACGAGGTCTTCAACGGCTGCCGCGGCCTCACCTGGTTCGACAGCGTCGGCTACCACGCCGATGCCGCCTGCGGGCCCCGGAGCGCGCGGAACTGCGAGTACGCGTGCCGCAACGAGGCCTCCCCCGGCCTGGCGCAGTGCGAGAACCAGACCTGGGGCCACAAGGTGCCCTCGACGATGCGCGTCACGGCATACATTGACGGCCAGCTCCAGCCCGACGACCTGATTCTCGAGTTCGTTGCGACCGCCAACGAGGAGCCCGGTGGTTGTGGTCTCGTCGGCGAGGTTGCTGGCTTCCTTGCTGGCTTCATTCCCGTTGGTGGTGATCTCTTCGCCAAGGGTATCGAGATTGGTTGTGCCAACTAAAAGGGGGACGGGATGTTGCTGCGATGGATTGAAGCGTGTTAAATGTGTATATCGTACCGAAAACCGTCTTTATTATACCCTGATACTGCGAATAGAGTACACTTGTCGACTTGCATCGCCATCTTGCTTCGTAGGTACGTGTTATCTCGACATGCTTCGAGTCCCAAGACAACGTGCTTGGAAAAAGCTTCCTGTGACCATGGGACTTTTGTCCTGTTAATCATTTCGTCTATGCAGCCTGCATCACAATGTCTTCCGACTGCCCCAGCTATTTTGCCTGAATACCACTGGACTGTGCCGCTTTAGAGCATCCGCCCAGATCTTGGCAGCCCCTTTGACGAAAGATAACCCACTTAGCCCAGAATCCGCGTTTGCTTCAATCTTTCTAACTCACGATTTCTCTGACCATGCCTTCATCAACATTTTCGCAGCTCCAGTTCCACAACGCCGGCCCGCTGACAACCACATGGACCGCGCCAACGTCATGCGCGACCATGACACCCCCAGTCGGGCTGGGGTGGTATCCGTATCGTGATACCGGCGCGCTATACCTGAGTGAAAACTGCAACGTGAACCGAACAAACTACAACGATTGCGCTCCTTCGGCAGCAGCAATCGAGGAGGCCTGGCGTGGCAAGTTTGGCGATCCCGCGCGGCGGAAGACGGTCTACTACCACTCCCCGGGCCTCGCCTGTCCGGCCTCCTGGACAACCGTTGGTGTCGCCGCCAGAGACGAAGTTTCGTCGTACAGTCTGTCGGGCATCTTCACGTCTCCTACGGTAACGGAAAAGGGCTGGCGTACAGACTTGGCGCCTACGTTCGAACCCATCAACAATCAGTTCGTGTCGGCCCTTGAACCACGCGAAACACTGGTCGTCTGCTGTCCCGAGTGAGTTCGTCACATCATTCTATTTCTCCGTCTCGTGGTTCTGCAACCGTCGCTGACGAGAATCTCAGCGGATATAAACCAATCTCGGCTGGCGGCGGTTGCTTTTCCGAAGTTTCCAGAGAACTCTACACCGCGACGACAGGATGCCAGTTCGTCAACGGAGAAGATGCTCCGTACGCCATTGTATCCGTGACGTACACCTACTACGGAAAACCCGTCACGGGTCTGTTCCAGTCCATCACCGGCACCACCGATCACTGGGACTCGCGGGTTGAGACCATCGAACCAAACCAGAGTTCGGAACATTTCGGTCTCATACAGACGCCCGCAGTCTCTCTGGTGCATAAAGCGGAGGGCTTTGAGAGTACGAGAACCGCGCAAACTGCTTCGACAATGTCAAGTGTATCGCCAACTACTTCCGTCACAACTGGGGGTTCGAGAAGGCTTACGGCCAGGCACTTGGCTGAAGCGGTGTTTGCAGCTTGGGTGATTGGTCTGGCCTTGACTCTCTACTAATCAGCCATCATGAATTGATTCGGGACTACTTTGGATAGGGGTTGAAGGAGGTCTCGTATGTTATATGAGATGAGCAGGTCAGGGACGAGGTTGGATTTCACAATTCGTCTGTGCCATTGCAGGCTTATTCGGCTGTGAGGGCACTATTTACTATCTACGTTATATAATGCGGCAACTGTACAAGTACCCACACGTTGCTTGTGTACAAACAGCCAGACTTTGGAGGCGGAATTGAAAAGAATCCGATGACGCGAAAGGGGTATAAATTTACGGGAACCTCGAAAACCAGTATTACAACTAGCTGCTACCTATGGAGGCGTGAACCCTAATCTACGGTTGTTGTTATGTGTACATTCATGTAGATGGATCTTCAGCAGACTCTGCAATTTCTTTTACCTTGATTTGTTGTGACAGCGAACAGATTGAATCGAAGAACATAATAGAAACAATTTATCGATAGACTGGTTGACTGTTGAGTAAAGACTAATAAAACTTGTGTACACCGTTGCCTGAGTTTCTTTGATCGAAACCAGTAATGGCCTCAGAATGGCTGCGCTTGACGAGACTGCTCTTCTTCTGATTGACAGGTTGCGGGGGAGAACTTCATACGGCGTGCCGCATCATTCACCTCTTTCATTTATATTGGCTGGAAACGAAATCTTCGACAGTCTCGGCAGTCACATGGCTTCAAAAGGATCAACAATCCGGCGAGATCTGATGACTTGAAGCACCCATCCCCCGGTGTCCTGCGTCAACCGATCTTCCAAGCAACGCGGAAGAAACGGTCATGCCCTAGAAGCAGCATTTCAGCTCATGCTCAAATCATCAAATGTGGTAAATCACTGAAGACAACAGCTGATGCTATCTCATTTCTCTTGCGAATCTCCCACAACATATGTTGTACCTCCTCTTGAGTCACTTTGCTTGGTTGGTCCAAGAGCACCAAGTTTATCTGTCCCGAACTTGACATCTGCAATCTCGTCCTCGAATCATATGCTACCTATCCAACAGGAAATATGAAACTTGGAATATCAAGTGCGAGCCCTCAATGATGGAAGAAAATCTCGGGCTTCGGGCTAATGCCACCTATGGGAGCGTCTCTTTAGACGAATCTGAATGCATTGGTAGTGAATTACCTGCAAGTCTGCAAATGTCAAGATAAGGAAAAGCCGGAATCAAAATGGCCTGGAAACACTAGTTCATTGAAGCTGTATTGTTGAGGGGTGGAAACCCTTTCCCTCCCTTCTCAACTTCCGATTTCACTTCCTCGAACAAGTTAACAGTTCCCACTTTGCCTCGTTGACCAGGTCCGAACGAGGTGTTGGTATAGCTTTCGCTGACGGGCCTTTACGGCTCAGTCATGGGCATGGCGCTGGGCCACTTGGGACCGGTCGACAACAATCTCGGACACGAAGGAGTCGGTCGTATCCAGTCCCTCGGATCCAACATCTCGAGCCTGGATTCCATCGTCGGGGTTGGCCAGCGTGTGGGCGTGACTTGGACACATTTGTGGTGTTTGCGATTCCTGTCACGACATCCCTTTCTACCATAACTCCATGACTACCCATTCCACCGCCCCCTACGATCTTCGAGTTCGAGCAATGTCTGCCCATGTCCTTCTGTCTCTCTCCCAGCTCTCTTGCTCAAACTGCTGCACCAAATCCTACGTCTGCTGCCCGCCCCTCGGCTGCGAACCGCGTCCACGACCTCTCCCAGGGCCTCTTGTGTTTCCTCTTTCGTTCCCTCGTCTGCCCACCGCTCCACGTCCTCTACCTCTAGCTCCAGTTCCAGTCCCAGTACCGCCTCTTCCTCGCCCAACTCCACCACGACGAACCCACCTAGCAGCGTATTCAAGCCCTCTGTTGTGAATATCGAGGTCCCTCATCGGCCGCACCAGAGCATCCGCCAATTTGACCTTTGCCTTGCCCTTGTCGTTGATCATAATCACCTTGCAACCCCCAGAGGGACCAGGCGGAGGGGCAGGAGGAGGGGAAGTATCGACTACTCCCTCCATCTCCGTTTTAGACGCGGGGTTCACTCTGTACGGCTTAAATCTCGGTTCCGTCTTCCACGGTATCTTGCCCTTGTTCCCCTGCGTGGCGGCGGCATATGACAGCTTCTCGAGCCGGGCGATTCTCCGGTACTGGCAGCGGTCGCGAAGATACCGTTTCAAGCGCGGATCTGTCCCGTTGCTCCCCAGGACCCTCCCGGCCGCCGCCTTGAGGGCATCAATGAGACCTGCAGGAGGGTGGGTGCTGTACCGGATGAACGCTGCCGGTAAGACGCTGCTTAGCCGTAGTCATCGTCATCCGAGGGGGAGCATGCTTACAAGTCATGTTGTAGACGAACTCGCCATCGCAAATGTACGATTCCTGGAAGGTTTTGTCGGTTTCCTCGCCGTTCATGAGCTTGAGTATGTTGATTTCCATCCCAGGAAGATCAGGGACGGTTTTTGCAACGATGCAATTTGGATTCTCCCACAACGTCGCCAGCTCCGTCGGCACCGCGGACCTGTCAAACGTCGTCGTATTGCTGTGGTTCGCCCCCCGGTGATGCTGGAGATTTTGATCGGCGTATCTCTTGAAATCACCGCTCATGTCTATACGGAAGTTTTCTCAGTATGAAGCGTGTAGGTGTGCAGCGAGACAATGGAGTTGTGACCTACTGTCATAGCTGAAGATATAACAGCCCAGTTTGATCCGAGACTTCAGTATGGCGTTCTTCTCATGCTGCTCCGGCACGACCCTGCCAATGCAAAACTTCTCCAGCACGACAGCCGGTGGCGGATAGATACCAAACGCCGAATCATTGTTACCGTGAGCCTGGTTCCATTGCGCCGTGGCATCAAGTCCAGCCCACCCTTCTAGGATGGCGCTTCCTCCCGGGTGCAAGTCACAGTACTCTACGGCAAGTCAGTCCGAAATCTCAACATGCTGGGCGTGAAGATCCTACCGGTAAAGTCGTAGACCTTGCCGTTGATGATTATGAACATTCCAGTCTCGCGGAAGGCATGCCACCTGACTTCGTTGGCAGTAAACACCCTGTCTTTGCGACGCACCGAGTCTATGCCGTTCTTTGTCCAGCCGATCTTGTAGGGTCGGAGTTGTTCAAGCACCATCCTCGGGTCCCACCCATCGCCGATGGCCTCTGAGACTGGATTGTTGCTCACGGAATACCGCAGTATCTGCTCAAGCTCAGACATGTCGGGTGGGAGCTCGATATCTGTGATCCATATCAGCAAAACTCCAGAGACCATATGGGACGCGCCAGGGGCTCACTCGTCACGTCGTAGACATCAGAGATGACCTCGATCCATTTCGGTCGTCCGTTGCTTCCGTCGTTCAGCCGGACGTCCTCCGGCCTCCTCGGAATCATTGCACGACCGATTACATCTCCCATAACTGCAGTATCACTTCGAACCATCCATCCAAACGGCGCCAGCTCCGGCCCCGGCAGCATATACTGCGCCCTCGTCTCCTTTGTCCAGTTTTCCTTCAAGTTATCCGCCGCACGATAGACCTCAATCTCCTCTTCGTCGTCGACGGCACGAAGCACCCACTTCACCCCCTCGCCAATTCTCTGACGATCGCCAATCTCTCCAGGAGTAAAGCATCGCACTCTCGTCACCTCCATCGGCGCGCTCACGACCCCCGACATGGCCACCGCGTCCGCTGGCAGGTCACTTTCCTCAGAAACTTGGACCGAGGACCCGTTCGTGTCCTTGCCCAGGAACGTCGCAGTGTACATGGGCACGCGGAAGACGAAGGCGTCCCAAAGGTCATCAGCCGGGCGACTGTCTAGATGTGACCTGTGAATCTGAGCAGCCAGGTTGTATTCGTTGGCGAGCTCGGTCGGGACTACGCCGCAAACTTTCCATATGTTTGACAAAACTTCCGCCATGTGCAAATGTCTCTCTTTGCTGTGTTTCGTGTGGTTGTAAGTTGTAGCCGAGTGCTTTCTGTCAAAGCTTCGACGCACACTCTCGTTGATCCAGGGAGTGCACTTTTGGTCCAGGGAACAACTTCGACCGTGGGTGAGATCTTTGACTGGGTTCCCCGTTGGCTTGACGGGCTTTTTGCAGGTGAACGTGCCTCCTGTCGAGGGAACAGTTGCCATCGTGAGCATCCCGACTGCCCCCCAGAACACCAACTGGGGTGTTCGGTTCAACTCCAGAATCCTGGGGACGCCAAAGTCACCGTCCCACCTGTACATGAGCAGGAGCATATCTGCCGCTTCCCGCAACTTGTGCAAGTCTTCCCAGTTGTTGGACACCGGTATGCCACAACGTCGCAGCTCGTCCACGCAGCTCGCCGCCGTCGTGTCGACGTACGGCGTCATGGACCACTGGTGGTACCCGGCAGGGTACCACGGCCTCGCCTGCTTCAAGTGAAGCCTCCGCAGCCGCAGGGCCTCGACGAGCTGGTCCACGCTGTCGTCCATGGCCGGCCACCCGGTCCTGCGCTCGTCGGCGTCGGCGATCCTCGCCGCCTTGACGATGATGGCCCTCCGATTCAGACTCGTGCTCGACAACGTCTCGGCTTTGGTCACCCCGACCATGCGCAGGGCATCTTTTCCGTGCCTGCGGACGTGGACGTCCCAAAAGTCCCGGCTCACCATGGCCGCGGTCGCGGCTCCTGGAATGCCGAGCATGTCAAAGGTATCAACGTGGCCTCTGATGTCTTTCTCATTGTCTTTGATGTACCACCCTGATAGGCCCTTACCCATGAAGTTGAACGCGCCTTGCTTGCCAAGCACGACATTGTGGCCCTGGAAGTCGGGTTCGCTCATGCTGCTTTGGTAGCAGCAACTTCCAAAGAAGCTCATCTCGAACGAACGGCCAGCTTCAGCCCCTCTTTCGTCGTTGTAGAACTGGAGGTACCCGGTTAGCTTGCTGTGGGACTGCATACCATCATAGTTAAAAAGAACATGCAAAGGAAGGCAACACACCAGCTCATGGTCGTACTTGTTCTCTTCCCTGACTTCGCTGGTTCGTTTCTCATAAGCCAAGCTACCCGAGATGGCATGCTGAATATGGGTGTCAGAAGGGCCGGCCGTGTCCTTGCGAGGACGAGATGCTCACCATCAGCTCATGCAATATCTGACGGAGATTAGGAAACAGGTTAGCATGGAGAATCGACCTGAGTTATTGACTGGAAAGCGTACCACTTGCGCAACCAAAACTTGGGTCTGATAATGTTTCGGGTCGTCGAAGACGCCCTCGCCCTCACCCTGATACAGCCTAGACAAGAGCCGTAAATTAAGTAACGTAAAGTATCGTTTTGTGCCTTTGGCACAGAATCTGCTGTCCGCGCAACCGTAGGTTGTGCCTATAGCTTGCGGGCGGACGACATCTGCGTAGAACCCCCACGCAATCGAGTCTGTCATCGAGTCCAGCACCGCCTCCGCATTCTTTCTCTCCTCTTCGCCATATTGATCAAGCGGGATCACGCGATGAATTGTGTGGGGTTTTGATGGCGGCCCTATACCGTCCAAGAAGAGTTCGACGTTGGGCTCGGGCCGATGTGTAGATCTCGTCAAGAAGGACAGCAGCCTGGTTCTCACATCGGCCATATCAGCATTTGGCCCGCGAGGAAAGAGCGAGAGGCGTCATATAACTGACCACTCGTGGTTCAAAGCCTGGTCTAGCATGCGGCTCGCAAGGTCGATGCACTTCCTGAACTCTCCCCAAAACACCGGGTCGTCAACGTCAGCTACCAAAGGATGTTCGATCCCAGGAATTTGGTCATGGATGCTTAACCAGCGGTCGCGCCTAAACAATCTGAACCACTTGCTCTCGTCCACGGGAGGCTCCTCTCGGTCGTTCCAAGGTCTCGTGTCGATCGGAGGTTCATCGGGAGGCTGCCTGGGTCGATATGGGCTTATTTCTTGCAGCACATACGACTCCGAAACGCGCAGGCCCGGGGTGAGGAACATCTGCCGTTGCTCCTCATGGAACAGTCTGCCGAGTTCAGCCGGAGTGGGCTCGGGAACAACACCTTGGTGATCGAAATCGGTACATGACCTGCTCATCCGCGGAAATGTCGGACTAAACGGATGTCTGGGTGATGGCAATGGCCCGGCCATCTTTGCGGCGATGCGTAACGAAGGTGTCGAACACGGTAGCAAATCGGATAGGCTCAAAAAGAGAAACCAAGAAAATGAGCCGCGGTAAAATTTCGCGAGAGCAGCTCGAATAAGGTGACTGCCTAAGCAAGGGGCTAACTATTACTGCTACGAGTCGGTGCTTGGTACGTCGTCACTGGAGTGAGGTCGTTGCGGATCATAGCAAGATACTACGAGCGTTTGCGATTGAAACCGAACGATGGGTTCAGAAGCTCTTTGGGAAACAAAGTCAATGCAAGACAATAGACGAGGTCGCAGAAGGCAAGGAGGCCCGTGGCTATGAAAGTTGAATCAAGGCCCCAGACTCGGACATTGCTGAGTGCAGGGAGAGGAAAATATCAAAGGCGGGTCTCGCGATTCAAACATTCGTACAACCAACGCTTGACGGGCGGTACAATGGGCTTGAAGGGGCATCAGACAAAGCGTGAGAGCATCTTGTACAACGGCGACGACGGGGCGCCATAGCTCGTCTACACGCATGGCATACATACACAGTAATAGCTCCACGCCTCGGCTGAGCATCACATGGCATGGCATCATCACTAGGCAATGCATACGAGACATACAATCTGAAGTGTCTATGGCATGTATTGCCGTCTATTTACTCTTTCTACCTCTTCATCTACCCCATATTCCCTGTCGCCAGGAACCTCTCTTCTCGCCTACAGGATCCTCCAATCCTAGAGCGAGGTGGTCGTTCCTCATCCGGCGATTCATGTCAAGGGGGAATCTCATGGGTGCTCGTCAAAGAAATCATAAACAGGCCCGTAACCATGCAACCCGCGTTACCGAAAAGACTTTTGGAAGGCTCGTGACAAATGGAAAGGAAAGCGACCGTGACGTGTCGAGTGGTTTAGATGTCGTCCTCGTCAGAGAAGACCTCCTCACCACGCTTGCGGCGGGCCATGCGCTCTGTCGTCATAGTTAGCTTCGATTCGGTCAAGTGATTGCGGGGACCCAAGACTTACCCTTCTTCTTCTTGCGGGCCTCGGAAGAGGTCAGCTTGGCCTTCTTCTTGGTGGAAACAATCTTGTTGCCCATGGCATCGAACTTCTCCTCCTCCTCGCCGTCGTCGGCCTTGAGGCGGGGACCCGCACCCTGGCCCTGGACCCAGTTGTGGCCGGAAGGAGTCATCTTGCCGTCCATGACAGCCCAGACCTCCTCGGTCAAGTCCTTGGTGAACTCGGCAGAGTGAGTAATGATGATGACACCACCCTCGAACGCCTTGAGAGCCTTGGACAGGGCACCGAGAGAGTCACGGTCCAAGTAGTTGGTAGGCTCGTCAAGAACGATCAAGTGGGGACGCTGCCAAGAGCAAGCGGCGAGGACGACCTTGACACGCTGGCCACCGGACAGACCGCGCATGCGGGAGTGGGAGACCAACTCGGCGTCGAGGCCGAAGTGGGCGCAGTGCGACTCAATCTCCTTGCGGACCAGAGGGCGGAACTGACCAGAGGCAAGAGCCTCCTTCATGTCGACGTCGGCGACCATCTTCTGGTGAGAAGCCAAAAGCTCGGAACGGGGCAGCCAGGCGTTGTCAGCGGACATCATGGGAGTCCAGCGCTCGTTCTTCATGCCGACGTTGTCGCCAATGGCGAAAGAGCACTCGTACTCGTAGGAGTTCTTGAACTTTCTGCGGGAGTTGATGCCAATGATGCGGCGCTGAGTACCCTCGATCCTGAAGATCTTGTTCATGGCCTCCTCATCGGCCTCGGTGATGATCTTGTTGGCACGGTCCATGGTCTCGCGATCCTCACCAGTCTGGAAACGCCACTGGATGTACTCGGAAGGAGTACTGTCCAGGTGGTTGTCAATGTGGGCGAAAGCGTGCTGCTTGATGTAGGCGATACGGATGTTCTCGTGCTGGTAGATCTCACCCTCGGTAGGGACGAGCTCACCAGTAAGGACGTTGATGAGGGTAGACTTGCCAGCACCGTTGGGGCCAATGACGGCGATACGGGAGCCGAGCGAGCACTGGAAGGTGATGTCGGAGATCTGGTAGGTGCTGGTACCGGGGTACTGGAAGGACATCTTGTGGGCACGGAGGATGGCCTTGGCCTTGGTCTTGACACCCTCAAGGAAACCGGGCTCAGGGAAGCGGAACTCGACCTCGGAGGCACCGAGCTCGTAGTAAGACTTGGCAGAGGGGTTCTTCTTGACGAACTCAGACAGGTTACCACGGTAGCGCTTGAGCTTGAAGCGCTCGTAGTGGATGATGTGCTGGCAGACGTTGTCGAGGAAGCCGGAGTCGTGGGAAACGATGATGGAAGTGCAGGGGGAGGTAGTGAGGTAGTCCTCGAGCCACCTGACGTTCTTCACGTCCAAATGGTTGGTAGGCTCGTCGAGAAGCAGGATGTCGGGGGCCTCGAAGACGGCACGGCACAGAGCCAGCTTCATCTTCCAACCACCAGACAGAGCGCTGATCTCACCCTTAACCATGCCGTTGGTGAAGCCGAACTCGTTGAGCTTAGCCTCGACGTCAGCCTGGGAGGTGGTGACACCGGCGTCCTGGAGCTTCTTCATGGTCCAGTCGATGGTGGTCATCTCGGTATCAGCAGAGTCCAGGTCGTGCTCGACGAAGACGGTCTTGACCTCGTTCTGCTTGGGGAAACCCTCGACCTGCTCGTTGTTGATGGCACGCATGAGGGTGGACTTGCCGGAACCGTTGGGACCGCAAAGACCGTAGCGCTGGCCACGCTTGAGACGGAGATGGGTCTGGTTGAGGAGAATCTTGGCACCGTAGGCAAGGGAGAAAGTGCAGTTGCAGAGGTCCTCACCCTCCTCGTCGTCCGCCTCACCCTCAGCCTCGTCGGCGCTGTTGGGGGAGGCCTTCTTGCGGAGGTTGTCGACAACGCTCTGAGCGTCCTCGTCGCCAACGACAACAGTGACGTAAGGCTTGAGGGCCTCGGTCCAGACAACAGAGTCACCCTCCTTCTCGTCGATGAGCTGACCGGCGATGGCGGCAATGTACTCAAGAACAATGGTGAGCTTCTCAGCCTTGGACTTGTGCTTGGCAGGGATGACCTCCTTGAGCTTGGGAAGGACAACATCGACGTCGGAGTCGTGGCGAACCTCAGGGATCTTGCCGTCAACGACGTTACCGACGCGAGTGAGGGTGTCCAAAGCCTGCTTGGTCTTCTCACGGGCCTCGGGGTCAGCGAGGTTGTCGTAGTTCTTCTGGAGGCCGGGCATCA
Source organism: Colletotrichum lindemuthianum (assembly GCA_001693025.2). Lineage (NCBI taxonomy): Eukaryota > Fungi > Ascomycota > Sordariomycetes > Glomerellales > Glomerellaceae > Colletotrichum > Colletotrichum lindemuthianum. The sequence continues at coordinate 42,924 of MASP02000661.1, read as the reverse complement.
TCTTGGGCAAGAAAGGAGCAACGATGTTAGGGTCGTCGACGAGCTTGCACATGTTGTCGACAATGACAGCGGCCTTACGCTTGATAGCAGTCTCACGCTCGGAGAGACCACGGTCAAGAAGAGGAACCATGAGGGCAAGAGTGGGCTCCTGGACCTCAGTGACGAAGGTGGTAGCACCAAGCAAGTGAACAGTCTCGGGGACGTTCTCGGGCTTGGCGATACACTTGATGAGCTCAGGAATGAAGCGCTCGATATCCTTGTTGACGATCAGACCGCAGATCAACTCCATGGTCTTGTAGGCACGCTCCTTGACCTCCTTCTTGGTGTCCCACATGGACTCGGAGACGACGGGGATGAGGTCGGGGACGCGGAAAGCAACCTGAGCGGGGGCAGTGCGGACGACGGTCTCGAGAACGTCGAGAGCAGCCATCTTCTCCTGCCACTTCTGGGCGTTCAGGAGAGAGTCCTTGACGGGGTTGAAGACACCCTTGACGGCGTTGGGGTTGATGGCCTCAGCGATGGCAAGAGCGGCAGCCTGGGCGGCGTTCTTGACACCAGAGATCTTGTCACCAACGGCGGCAAGGACGTTGGGCAGGAGGGCAACAAGGAAGGGCTCAACGTGGGCAGAGATCTCGGAGTGCTGGGCGATGGCAGCGATGGCCACGGCGGCCTTCTCGCGGGCAGCAGCATCCTTCTTGTTGTTGAAGAGCTTGCGGATGGCCTCGATGCTCCTGCAGGGGGGGAATTGTTAGCCTCTTGTTTGGAAAAATTTCTTTGTTGAAAAATGGCTCATGGCTCATCGCTCATTGGCCGGGCAGACCGGCTTGCAAAACCACATGTGGCGGTTCGCAATAAGGCGGCCAGCGGATAGCGACGACTGGGTTAGAAAACGCCGTTTCGGAGGATGTGGCGAATTCGTACGAGGTCTGAATGCAGGGGATCACAGGGACAAATGTGCTTACTTGGAGGGGACGTCCTGGTCCTCGATGCGGCCGTTCATGAAGGAAGCCAGAGAGTTGGCAGACTCCTTGACGTCGGCAGCCTCCTTAGAGACGGTGAGCTTCTGGAAGAGCTCGTCAAGAACCTTGACGGACTGAGCGTTCTCGGAAGACATTATGGCGGTTGGTGGGGGTATTAGGTCGATCGGATCGATTGCCTGACAATGTCGGAAAGATGGCGAATCTGAACGTCTAAAGCGTCTAGATGCGAAGTCTATGCTCTATCGAATAATCGAAAAAGGCGACTGTATCGTTTTGAGGGTGAAGGCCCGCTGGAAGAATCGACGACTGGAGGATCGTGAATCTTCTGCTCTAGATGGCGCTTCGAGGTGTCTTTTTGCTTGCGGAAGCGGGGTTGACCGTCGCAAGATATCTTTCAAAGAAAGTCAAATGACTGAGTGGAGATGCGTCCGGAGGAAGACGAATAACCAGGAGGAAGAAAAGGGAACGGAGGTAGAGAGAGGTTCGGGGGAGGAAGAGAATAAGAAAAGGATCGGAAGGCAGAGAAGTGGGAGAGGGGTGGTAGTTTTTTATTCCTGGTCTCACAATTTTTTTTTCTGTTTAGGCTCGGCTTGTGTTATCGCTCTTGCCCCCTCGCCCCCCCTCCTCTGCGCATACCTACCTAGGTACCAAGGTACGGAGGTAGAGCGCTTGTGTCCAGTCTTGTCCCGCCGAAGGTCAGGTAGGTACATGCTCCCCCTCTGTCCCACTCATGGTCATCCAGGCTGACCTCAGGCTAGTAATGTGTCCCGTCCACTGGGTATAGTACTGATACCCGTAGACATAAAATATGGTGATTCGTTCTCACTATCAGGTTTAGCAGACGCAATTCGCAATGCAAGGCCGGGTGCCCAAGGCGGCGTACGTTGGCTGTGAAATCACAGTAGACTTGAATAAGTACAACGCGGGAAGTAGGTAGTAGGTATGCGTAGGTACCTCTGCCTTACTTCTGCCCGTCGCCTCCCACCAAGGGGAAAAAAACTTTTCTTTCCAGCCTGTCCTCATGTGCCTGGGACAGAAAGTGGGAAGGAGGGGGATCGATTTCTGCCAAATTCCTGGCCCGGCGACGGCGACGCTAGCGGCAAGGTTGGATCCACAATTAGAAAAATCAGAAACTGCGGAAACCGCCAACTGACGGGGTGTCACTGCCTATTGCGCCTACTATGTACGGATACTGAGTATCTTCTTGCTTGTCACTGTCCCCCTCTTCGCTACTCCCCTCCATTCACCTCGTTGGAAATTCAAAGACCCCCCTGGCGAGTAATGCTTATCGGAGGGCTATCAGGCCCCGCGCTAAACCACCTTGGGCTGCCAGGTGGAAGGCGGTGAGGGAAATGGCCATGCATGTGCTGAGCTGGCTGGGCTGGGCTGCAACGCAAGACTGCTTCCTGATTTTCAAGAATTCGCTTTGCCATGGCCAGGGTGCCAGGCAGCTGGTAGACATTGAAGCCTCGAATGCTTTTTTCCCGTCCGTTTTTCCCTGCTTGCCGCTGTTCCTGATGATTTGCCTTCGTCTTGTTGAGGTGCTCTTCTCAAGGAACCCTGGTTTCTTGAGGTGTCGGCGTCCCTCAGAGTCTCACACAGCACCACCACCATCACCACCTACCTATTCCAGTTTGCAGAAACACTGGTCGGCTGTATTTTTATAGTGCCCATGCCCCCTGGATAGAACCTATATTCGAACGGAGCCGACCTCCGAGGTATTCCCATCATCCACACGTCCCGAAGATTGCCAGACCAGAGATGAGAGACTACATCACCCTACTGTGTTCCGTGCCCCGAATTCCGTAGAGCGCACTAGCATACCCTCCTCGGATCGTCTCGGCGTTTGGCTGTTTTGAACTGTGAACAGAATCACTACACCCACTGGCTTGGCTGCCTTGTACGTGAATCTGGTCATCTCGACCTCAATCCACCGGGACGAAGACAGTTGTCCAAGATGCAAAAGCTTACCACGTAGTGAAAAGTACTAGGAGGCCCATGATGGCGGACAACACGATTGACATGTTGTCGTCGCCTCGATTTGGCCTCCACTCATTGCCCCCTATCGCATCCCCATCTAATTACTTGTCGACGGACACCCAGGCTGACGTCTGGCTGGCTCACGATAAGCCCTATATTCCGTGCGTCTAGCGTATTACGGGGAACCAGACGACGACGGGACCCAAGGGGGGGGGTGAGACGACTTTCGTCCATGTGCGACTTTGGTACCGTCTCATCCCCTGCAGTATCCAGGGCGCCTGAGTCGGTCGTTCTTGGAGACTGGGAACCGGAGTTCACAATGCGAATATGCCCCAGTGGACAGGACGGCCACATCTCTCGTCTCACCGGACGGACACCTTGCGCCTCGGCTTCGCCCACACCCTCTTTGCCAGCAACGGCGCTAGAATCCTCCGTCAAATTGACTTTGCCATGGGGAACGTCCCTGGAATGTTTTGTCCAAAAATTTGTGCCTCATGTAGCGCGTTTGGGATGGGATAGCCGTCAAAAGGTTTGTACCTGCGATGTGCCCATGTGAGAACAGCGACCCCAGCCTTGGCTTGTCGTCTGGACTCTGCTTCGCCGGTATTTTCGTTCTGCCCGTAGTTCAAGAGAAGTGTCCTTCTCCGGCGTTACGGGCCACTCGAATCGTCCCTTTTTGCCACGGACTGGCCGATTCGCCTTGATTCATTCAAGCGCCCGAGTCCAACTGGGCCTTTGTCCGCCTCCGGCTGCCCAGTTTCGGATACAGTCCTGAGCCCAGCCTGACGAAGAAACACAGCGGATTGGTGGGATGGCAGAGCCAGAGGGTCCCGGCCGCGAGGCAATACCAGCGGATGAACCGATCCGGAGCGAAACGCATCGAGATTTCTCAGCATTGAACTATCCACAGAACCAGATTTTGCAGCGCTCAAGTAGTAACTAACGGCAGATAGGTTTTCAGACAGTCATGGACATCAAACTCTCTACTCCCACTTCTTTGTACACTGTTAGACGCATTGTGAGTGCCAATATCCTCCTCTGCCATATCGAAGTTGTAAGATGCCAGTCTGGCAGATTCACCGCCTTTCCAGATGGCTACACAAAGGGTGTACCTGTATGCAACCCAGTTCAGATCTGCAAGGCGGCTTCATGCCCGCATCCAGCAGGAGTAGAGCCATGCCATCCAGTGCCATACCATCTAACAAGCCGCCGTCTGCCTCCCCGGAATGCTGCTCGGTCCCATGAGACGTAGTCGATATTGACATTCTGCCTGCCATCTTATCACCCCGCCATCGTCGACAAGATATGGCCTGAACGTATCGATAAGCCAAGCCTGTTTCTATCCTCCACAAAATCGTGGGGCCCCGTAGATTTTTTTCCGTCAGTTTGTGTTCCGTCATCCTTTAGCCCGGCAACGCAACCAAGCACCCAGCTAGAGCCCGTAGGAGTTGCAAGGGCCGCACGCCCTCCCGCTTCGCTGACCGCCTGAAGCCTGACGATCTGATAGGCAGAGTTGGTTTCAGGCAAGTGATGAATGATTAAAGCAAGTCGAGGCCTGAGAGGACCTTAGAAGTCACGACGCGATATGCCCATGCTTCCAGCGTAAGAACATACAAGAACGGGCCTGGAATTTTCGATTTCTTCTTGGCTCCTTCTGTTGGTCCTTCTACTGTCTTCCCTGCCATCCCAGCTTCACAGTCTGGACGATGTGGTTGTCCCGCAGGTTTCTACCGACCCCCACTATTCGATATCGTTATCGATAGACAGACTCTCTTATCGATAGCGGAGCTGGCCAGGTTGGTCGTCATCAAACTTTGATGACTCTGATCAAGCAGCAAAGCGGCATCACTTGTCGCAGCACCTGTTTACCATCTGCGCCGGTGCAATCGTCTCGAAACCTCGGTTCCTTTTGTCTTACTTCAGTCATGGAAACTGGTCATCCAAATGATCGTCGAGCAATCACGACGCCGCATTAATGGCCGCCCTCGGGAACGCAGCCACCGGCACTCCGGTCTTGCTCCATAGATCGTGGGCCACGGTTTCCTGAGCAGATTCAACTACCCGTCCTGTAGGCAACCAGGCTGCTGGATCGAACCCTTTTTTGACGTCAAGCACTTCGGTTCAACCCTTCCATACTTTCGGATATCGCCACGAACCGAAAACACTGCTTGTCCGTTTTTCTACTGTGAGAATTCTTGAAGCAACATGCCTCTGCATGTAACGTCGGCGCCCATGCTGATACTTTGACACCACAGTCTGCGAAACGACGCCATTTACGGGACAGCCGCTACTCATATCGTTCCCTTGCTGGCACTATGACTCCCAACAGAAATACCCTACAACCTTCCCGACGACCGGATGAATCTTGACACGTTCATCGGCGAGTTTGCCGCACGTAGCCAGGATGAGGACAACTAGGCTGAACCCTGACCGGCGAACGACGACGATCCAATAAACCTTATCAGTCCAAGCATGTGCTCTACTGAGGACTGTGTTCAACTCCCACGCAGCAAGAGCCACGCACACAACCTAGCGACTCTGCCATGCCGTTCCACTGCCCATGGAGGTCTCTTCCGGCATCTGCTCCGTATACATCCTTCTCGGAAGCCAGGACATACGAGCAGCTGATCTGAAGTTTGCGATTCGCAGCTCCAGGCTCCATCCTCGATATGATTCCGACTAGTCATCGTTCACTGGTTTTGAAGACCCCGACGGCGGACGCTTGCTGGGCTGGACGAAAAATAACCTTCACTCTTGTTCTGCCTTTCTCCAAGCCTGAGAACCCTCCTCGGTGCATGTGGTCGAGCCTTCTCATCTGCGCGTCGAAGGCTCTGCCCTTCACGGATCCGATTCGAGCTAGGCTCGAGACCACCCAAAATTGCAGACATACCAGTTGATCGCGCGATGAAGCAATTGCTAATGACAAGGGGAGTAAGCTGCTACTTTCTCCGGACACAGCGCATTGAACGTCGAAATAGTACCCGACGATAGCACGTTCGTTTTGCGAGACCACGTTCTCATGGCACAAGCCTTTATGAACTAGGCGTGACGTTGGCGAAGCGAGACTTTTGCCAACAGCAGGACCTGGAGCTCCGGGGCTTTCGACACCACTAAAAATGGGCAACATGATAACATAATTTCTGTCAAGGGGCGACCTCATTCGTGAGATGATCTTGCCTCCCTTGCTGGCACATTTGTGCTCGAAGAGCAACTCCGCGACAAGCGTCATCTTGGTCGCTTTCTTTACGCTCGCCTGCTCTGAAACATTCATCATTGTCTCGCAGCTTGGGCCGATAAAAGGAGTAACATTCGTCGTTGAACCGGTCAATCTATGATTTACCATGTCGTACATGGTAACCGATACCCTACGTAGGGAGAGAGTTCTTTGTTCAAAGTACCCACGCTTCCTCCATTCTGCTTACCCGAATGACAGCAGAACCTCATTCGTCGTACAGTCAAGTCGTTCCATTGAGCTCCTCCCTACCGTAGTCTGTTCATGTTCTCTCTGAGACCGCTGCCCTCGCGGTGGCCCGAGTCCAGAAACCTAGTATCATCGAGGGCCCAGTGTGTAACCAATGCGGATTTTTCAAGAATCTGCCAAATTCTAATTCGAGCTCGTTGAGTGTGGTCACCGTGTCCTGCCACGCTGCTCAATGTCTCTTTGTTCTACGGACACGATGAAAAGTCTCGTCTTCTTGTCCTGAGCGTTGGGTTCTTGCCATGATTGTTACTCGGGAGCGTTGCATGCAATCGATGGGTTTCGTCAAACAATGGACTTGTCTTTCGAACTTGCACTTGAGTTGGTCTCCAGTGGCTTCCCACCAGTTTGTGCCGGGCCTCGCTCTCTTCCGGACAACTTCCTGAGAAGCACCATCCGTTTCACTTCTCACAAGTGTCTACCGACAGCTGGAAGGCCCCGTAAGCTGTCATGGCGTCATCACCGACGAGCCTGAGTGTCTACGACGAAGACTGGTTCAAACGAAATGCTCGCGAGAGGGACGATATCGAAATTGCAACAGATGCGGAAAACGACGCAATTCTGCAGATGGCTGAACGCGGCAGAGACAAGGCCGCGGCGTATATCGCGAACCAACGACTCGCCGGGCCCCATGCGCCACTTGTCGGCGCAAAGCCGCCTCCCGCGAAAGCACACAATAGGGGATCATGGTTTTTTGTCGAGTTTGTCCCCGAGTGGACGGACGATCTGTGGCAAGACAACAATTTCGAGACGGCGGGTGGGCGTGTTGTACGGTCTTACGATCCCCTGCGGTATTTGCGACCTGCGCAGCTCCCACACGATCAACTCCAGAACCCGACAGCCATGGCATTGCGATACGGAGTCTTTCCAGGGCGGATTGATGGCAGATCGAGGCTTACGCCTACGAGGTCGACCTTTCGCAGAGTCACTCAAGGCGATGGCAGTATCGAGAAGATCCAGGGCAGATCCATCGAGACGGAGGCAGAGAGTATTGCCCAAGCCGCCTATTTCGACAGCGTGGTATCACTCTTGTCCTCGTACTCGTCAACTATGCACAAGATCCTCGGAAGTGACGTTACCGTATCAGACCGAGATGCAAGTATCCTTGAGACGATGCAGAGCATGCAAGACGATGAGGACTGGCAGAGCATCCTGTTCAGCGGCGCAACTACGAATGAGGTGAGATTCGCATGCAAAAAAGCCACTATCAGGTCACCTTTCTAACAATCGTACAAGCTAGCGGATGAAGGTGTCATGAGTTTTGCAGATGACTGTAGCTGCGACTTGCAAAATGGCTTACATAGGTATGCAAGCCGAGTCATAAGATTGCACGACAAGCTGACATGCCCTCGGACAGAATTCTGCAACGACATCGATGGGAACCCACGACTTGGCGTGGAGCTGAGATCGAATATCCGCGTTTGGTCTACCGATCTGGTCTTCGCAAAGGAGAATTCGATCCCTGCGTATGTCACTCCATCCTATGTCGTGAGAGCACAAATGATTGACACGGAGCCCTTTACCAGACGAACGATTTACTATGGGACCGTCTTCAGCCGGCCCTGAAGTTGGCTTCTCGGATGCTCTTATTTCTTGAGAACGGTAACGGCTTCTGGTCCCGTCTCATGGACGTCTTCAACAGAGTCCTCGTCGGACCCAGCCGCGATAATCGTACGGACCAACAGAAATTTCGCAGTCCTGCATGCACTTTCAGCTTGGAGAATCCCGCAGGGGCTGTACTGCCAGGCCAGGCCCTGAGCGCTGTCGTCGACTCGAAGCAAGCAACGGAACAACTGTTGGACAAGGTCGCGTTCCAAATCATCAGTGCACACCACGAGCGTGGCGAGGAAGGGCAACATGCGCTTATGGGGACCACGATTATAGAGAATGGCAAGATCATCGTGTCCCTTACGGCAGACTCGATTTGGCCGCTTCTCGTCGACGGGTACAGCAAACAGGAGCGCCTCTTGACATCGTTTTCCATCGCAGAAACAATTGTCCATGAAATGGCCGTAAGTCACCTCTCAACAACTTTCGTCGCCACCTTTTTCTGGTTCATACCCTGGCTCACGATATATAGCACGCGGTGAATTATGCCCAGTACATGTGGCTCGTCGAGCCCGGCCCCGACGCTTTGCCGCAGCTTGCATCCGAGCCAAACACCAGATTAGCCCTCTCGGAATATGGCGAGAAGATTATGGGCACTGAACAAGAAGTTTTGGAGCCCTTCTTCGAGATGGAGCCACGATCTGAGCTCGGGCATTCCCTGGAGAACTATGTAAGACGACTCGGCTGCTGTCCCAGGGGGGGGTAGTCACAGAGTTCACGTTTTTACTTATGATGATGGCAGCTTTTTGGAGGATCCATCTGGCCAGCGCTGGGTAACTCTGGCTTCAACCTCAAACACCTGTCGCATTTGCCGTCGGCACTCTTGATGCAGCGGTGGCCATTTCCTATCCGTGGCAATCGGCCGAGCAACGAGTGGTTGATGGGAAACCCCACCGAGTGCGTATTGAGATTGCCAAACTCAGTGGCCGACGATTATTACCTTTACATCAAGTCCTCTCAAATTGCTCGGTTCTTCACCGAGGATTTCTGGAGAACCGAAGTCAACCGGTTCGGCAACGCTGCCCTGCGCCTCGGGTCTGACGCGCCCTCCAAGCTCATTGTGCCGCTCGGCCAGGACCACCTCAGGGGTACGAAGAGTTTGAGGACACAGGAAACGAAGGATAGGTACTACAAGAATTGGCCCGATGACGTCCTCGATCATCATCCCATCGTCAAGTCTTTCTTGGAAATGGTGGCCGAAGAGCATAGCCGTCTCATTTCGGCCAAGTTTCGGTGGCACCGCGACTACCGGTCGTGGGTGTCGCGAGAACGGGTAGTCTCCAACAAGGTTGCGCAATTTCGGGTCATCGTCCTCGAGGTCACGATATTCAACGACTGGACGAGAACGAAAAAGACTCAGTCGGGCGCAAAACTGAGACGGTGGCAGCAGCAGCAACTGGCCATGTACCGAGCCGATATCGCGGCCTTCGTGGCCTCTAACACCAAGTTGACCCCGCAGCTCCCTGATGAATCCCATCGTCTCCGGAACGATGATAGTTTCTGGTTGGTTCTCGGCTCAGTGGTCGCTACCTCCGTCAGGAGACTCAGCGCGCTGCTTCGGACGACGTATGAGGATTTGCGATACGAAACCAACTGCGTGCAGAACCTGTTCGCGGACGTCTTCAAGCTCGACGAGGACGAGAGAATCACGTTCGAGAATCAACCGGTATGGAGGAGTCTGAGGTCTCGCATGGACGATCTAACAACTGCGGCCGAGTCCGTTCTAGAGTGGATAAGGAGGCTCAGAACCATGGGGTTCCCACGGGACACCATGGACGAGTATTCCACCAAGTACATCGTGCTGTTCGAACTCATCAAACTCATGAGGCCGTGGGTCTATGAGCAGCGGATTTCTGAAATCTGTCCCTTGTACTGGGAAGAACTACTTCCCATCATACCGGGTATCGCGAAGACGACGCGTTCTCGGTCCAGCAAGCTGCTCAAGATTGCAACCAAGGAAATGGCCCTCATGCCAGAGAGTGATCTGGAGGAAATAATGAAGTTTCTACGCGATGTCCGGAGTGTTTCTGCGACGGCCAACAAGGCAAGCATTCAAGGCTTCGACAATGTCCAGTCGTTTCTAGACGACGTGACGGACCGCTTTAACAGCATCGTTGGCCTGGAAGACGAGGAGCAAGGGAATCCGGAGCCGGAAAGCGATGACCCTCTGGCGCGAGCATCCCGGCGACGCAGAGAGGACAACGAAGATCCGCCCGCGAAGAGGGCCAGAATCGCGACTCCGCCGGAGCTCTATCGTCCCACTCTGAGGCACGCAGCGCCTCTGGCGAATTCCACAACGGCTTTGGATATCCTCCACTCGCCTCCCCGCTGGGGCAGAGCATCCAGACGCAAACCCAGACACCGGACCGCGAGAGGCGGCACCAGGCCACGTGATCTCCCCAACGTTTTTGCCAACCTGCCGGACACGGTGTTCCCGCTGCCGAACCCTAATCGACCTCCGGTCTTCCCGGCTACCGTGACGGCCCCACTGCCGACTGCGGTGCCGATGATGGCTGCTCCGGGAGGCGGCCAGTCGAACCCGGGACCCATGGGCATCTTCCCGCACCCGTACGCGCTGTCGGCGACTTTCACCGAAGACCTGGCGAACGAGGTGCAGATGATGTCGCAGAGTGCGTCGTCTTCCGCGGTGGACTACGACGCCTTTGAGGATAGGCAGGGCGTGTTTGCGGGGACTGGGTCGCCCGTGACGCCGCCGCCTTTTGTCAGCGCCTTTCCGCGTCCAGAGGACGGGTCACCTTTGGTTTCGAAGTCGGCGCAGGAGCCGGTGGTGCATGTGGTTGGGAATGACGCAGATGACCAGGTACACGATGGTGCTGCGATTGCGCCAGGGCAGCAATCCCAGGGCAAGCACACAGCCTCGACGCCGATGACGTTCATGATCAGCACGAGTACTGGCGGTGGAAGCCCGTGGGGGTTTGGGTCTGGACAGCTGCCGGGAGAGGATGCGGATGGAGACCTCAACATGCGTGGATGAGGAGGAGCTTCTGGTATGGCTACTCTACTTGATGGACTTTTCCACACTTTTACTTTGCGTTTTTGATGAGTAGAGTTTCTTTTCCTTGTAGGCCTATCAAAACATGACCGCTTCCTCTTGACATACCCTCCCTTCCACTGCGTGAAATCCACGAATCACAACGCATCTATATCTATCTCCGGCACCCGTCTCCTCATCAGCAGCTTCGCGCCACTATCCGAGTTCCACCCAAACCCATACTCCTCCCAGCGGTGCTCGTAGCCCTCTGTGAGTTTCCAGTCGTACTTGATGACCAGATGCGCCAGCGCAATCTTCAACTCGTTCGCCGCGAAGAAGCGTCCAGGACAGGCGTGCAGCCCGTGTCCGAAGCCGAGGTGCGACGGCGAGGTACTCACGAGATGGGCCTGGGAGTCGAGCGCGCCGTCGCCGCGCATGGCGAGGAACCGGCGGCCGTCAAAGGTCGTCGGGGAGGGGTAGACGGCCGGGTCGAGCATGTTGCCGAGGTCCGCGACGCAGCGCTCGCCGGGGCGGAGGGTGATGCCGGCGGGGAGGGTTGTCGGTTTCGTGGCGACGCGCATCATGACGGCTGGGGAGGTTTTTTGTCAGGATACTAGGAAGAATGAGGGACAGGGGGGAGAGAAACCTGATGTGATGGGTTTAAGACGCTGCGCTTCCTTGAGCACGCTGTCGGCGAGTTTCATATTGAAGAGGGCCGTTTTCTTCCACCCGTCGGCCGAGAGCACGTCGACGACTTCCCGGCGCAGGGCGTCGAACAAGTGCGGGTGTTGAGCAATCCGGAGCATGGTTTCGACGAGCAGGTCCGTCGTCGTGTGGATGGCCACGACGGACAGACCCAGCTGCGCGTCGGCGGCGTCGTATTCCTGCCCCTTGCTCTCCTCCTCGAACCAGTCGAGGCCGTCGTTGAACCTTGGCACGGGTTCGCCGGCGGCCCGCGCCCGCGCGCGAAGGGCCCGGCGCTGTTCGAGGACGGGGGCGATGATGCGGCGCGCCTCGGCGACCTGCCGGCGGAGGGTCCGGCACTGCGGGAGGAAGTGCTGCGCGACGGTGCGCAGGTGGTAGGGGTAGGGGCGGAGGAGTTGGGCCGAGAGGAAGGCGTTGACGGTGTAGGACTTGGTGATGGAGAGCCAGGGGTCGTGGCGGCAGAGCTCGGGGCCGAGGAAGACGCGGGAGGAGAGGCGGGAGATGACGTCGAGGATGGTGGGTTTGATGGCGTGTTCTGTCCATTCTGTGGTGGGCTTTTGTTAGTTGTGATGGGTGAGATATGGAGGGGGGGGACAGGCGGGAAGGGTGGTACCGGTTGATTTTCCAAAGTTGATGTCTATCGCGTGCTGTGCTTCTGCAGCGAGAGGCTCGGTGATTTGGTCTGGTTATCGGACGTTAGCACTCGGAGATGTCGTGATGATGGCCTCGTGAGAGTCCAAGTGGGATGTGGAGAGACGAGATCAATGTGGGGTGTAGGGTTTGGGCAAGTCAAAGCTGGCAAAGATCGAAGACGATGTACGACGAATTCTTACTCAACAACATGGTGATACGCTTCTTGATGACCAGCTGGAAAAGCCCGTCGTCTCTGCTGCCGGCTGCGAAGCCCTCGAACCCCGGCAGTTGGGGGTGGAAGTTTTCGGCAAAGGCCTTGACGAAACTGAGGTCGGGCTGGTTGCGGATCTCGTTGATGAAGGCCGGTGGGAGGACGATCGTCTCCCCCACATCCGTCATGAGTCTGTATGGTTGGCCTGGGAACCTTTTTCTCGCAGTCTCCATGAGGTTCCGGGCGTTGAGGAGGAAACCCAGCTTTTGACTTTTCCTAAAGACATCGAGGCTTCGACGGGGGTTGATGTACGGCAGCTTGGAGGACTTGCGCATGTGGGGTAACGCTGTGAGAGCGAGCAGGAGAATGACACCGATGCAGACGGTTGTGAAGACATTGACGTTCCTGATCAGAGGAGAGTCAGACCAGGAGCTGAGTAGATGGCTTGGGGTATCGATGGCCTCCATGGTGTGGCACTAGGAGGCAAAATTATGAAGCTTGGGTGTAAGACAAGAAGAGTGTGGGATGTCGTGAACCGCAAGAAAGACAGAGTTCGAACGCCCGCGTCCAGACTGATACTTATACATTTCGTGACGGCTCTCGCCAACCTGGACGTCGGAGTACTCGTCCGTCCTAGTTAGTGGAGGAAATTCTCGATACGTCCTTACGTAGCCTGCAAGATGCTGTCACGGAGCCGTCCGCTCAAGAGCTTCAGTCGTCTAAAACTACAGCAAGCAGGGTTGTAAGTGATAATTACTCCAAGGCCCGCCGCCGCTCCATCGACGGACACTATTTGGCGAATCAGCAGTCACATTTAGCCGGACGGCACCTCTTACGATTCGCGTCGTGCAAATCCATGCAGTCAGCTTCGGGATACAACGGGTTCCCGAGTGGAGAGTGTGGAGACGAGAGCAGGGCCGAAAATAAAGGGATAGTGGCCATGCCCCGACTATTTTCCCTCCTGAAGTGCAATGGCTTGCGGCTCTTTGGATCTCGACGTCTGCATGCGCCTTGCTGCGCCATCGTTCTGTGGCTGGTTGCGATGGGATTTCACCCTCAAACCAGAGAGGACCATTTCAAAACTCATCAGTGGTTTCTTGGCTTCGACGTTGTGCTGAAACGCAAAGCATCTGACCGGGTGCGTCCGACGTCTAATGCCATCATCTCTGTCTGAATGAGATGAACCCTGAGATTTACTTCCGTGTGTGTGCTGACACCATCAGCGGCAAAACACTGCTCTCAGAGTGACTGGCAAGATGCGGCCGCAATCAACGCTCATTTAATACAATGGAGGAGATGAGATTTCAAGTGAAAGCGTACCACTAGTTTGAAAATGAGACCACAACGAGCATGACCTCTAGTCTGCAAATGAGAGCACAATGAGCATCAACTCACCTGCTTCCATAAGACAGTCACTGAAGCGGACTCCGTCAGATTATACATCATTAGTCGAGCCATTCCATGGTAAGAAATGCCAGCCGCGCGACGGCCTAGATGAAGCAACAGATTGTCGTCTCCCGGATCAGTTCAAGGAAGGCTTCGTCTTTGTCTCTTCCACAACTCGGAGACATGACCAAATACTATGACTCACTCCATCGCGACGTCTTAGAAACAGGCCAATCAGTCCTCCATCATTCTCAAGCCAGTTTGAGTAATTCATACTCTTCAACGCGTCCCACCCCGTACTCCTCCGTCAACTCCTTGAATCACTCTATGGCTCCGTGGACGACGGCGAGGTGGGTCATATGAGACCCACACCGGCGCCGTGCCAGTGCTCCACCCCGGCCGAGCACCACGCGATGTCGCCGATCCTCGGCCGCTGCGTCTGGACGTCTCGGTCGGCAACCAAACCGGATGCGGCGAAACTCGGAGAAGCTGGGCGACTTAATGGTGGTACCAGTATGATAGCGAAATCGGTGTGAATGGTACGTGTCAGGCAAATGCTCCGACAGTTGTGTCTGCCGCGTGCTCGATGTCGATCCAGGCCTCGCCGGTAAGGGTCTTGGTTCTCTTTGACACTGTTTAGTCTTGATATCTTTCAGTCTTGGTTCGTGGTTATGGTTGGTCGGTTAGTGTTTGCGGCATCTGGGGACATCTTGGCGTTGGAGGGAGGTGCTGATGTTTGACTTTTTGACTAATTTGGTATATCTCGATTGGGTGTATGCGGATGACGCTTAAGGAGCATGCCGAGAGAAGAAGGCCATCTATCTTCTAGGGATGAAAAGAGAGCTCAGAGTATGCATTTGGGTTCGAATTGAATGAATCAAGCACCTTGAGAGCTGCCGCTAAGATCGGCTTTATTAAACCGACGAACAACATCTTCCTGGCAAGTCCGGCACTGACACTGCAACTCTCTGTCGCTCATCACTGCTAGCCGGTGATGCCGCGGTACCTTGGGGGAGTATATCGTCACGTTGGCTTGCGATAATCTAGGAAATAGGTGACTACGCCCAACGACGTCTCGAAATCTGGTCCCGGATACGAAAGTGTTGTAGTTGGTAGATGAGGAAACCTCGGCAGACATTTGGCGTCACATGGAACGTGGGAGCTGGATATTATGTGGGCAATTTTCTGATTCATCCATCGATCTGCTAAATACCACCTTCGTACCTGTTGTCGACAGCTCTGGCCTACTGCTTGCTGCAACCAAAGTTAGCACTTTTTCTTGCGCACATGCTTACACCCCGAAGACGGTGAAACTTACTCAAGCGCAATGCCGGCGTCATAACTGCTAGATGACAGTTTCTGGATAAAGTTGTTGGACCAGAGGCGATCGTACCTATCGCATTATATATTAGCTCAGCCTAGACACAAGAGATCAACGTCCATGTCGCGAATGTACTCACTGGTTGCAGATAAAGTACGTAGAGCCCTGGCTCGAGTTGACTCTGGTAAGGAACACAGACTTGCAGCCGGCTATGTCAAGTAAAAAAAAAAAACGTCAGCAATGCCCAATCTGTGTACGGTCTCTCTGTGCTCACCATTGCATAGACCCAGACACCAAGCCAGGGGACCTTTAGTAAGTTCGCTACTCGCAGAGCTGGAAGAGGTGACGTAGTCGAAGCTGTAGTTGACGTCGCCTTCATACTGCTTCTTCCAGTTGGCGGGGATATCATTGTACGAAGGCTTGGGCGGCCGCCCCGTCTGACTCGCCGCCGGGGGGGCCGAAGACACAGCCGAAGGAACGGCGGTCGGCGTCGCAGAGGGCGCCACGGAGCACGAGTCGCCGTCTTGCCTCCGGCAGAGACCGCCGGACGCCATCACACCGTTCCAGACGACCGGAGGGCCTCCCTCGGCGCGGACCCAGGCGAGGTCCGACAGCAGCTGCTTCACGTTGGCGGCGACCTTGCCCTTGACGTGGATCTGGTCCCTGTACTCGGCCTGGGACAGGAGGCCGGCCACGACGCCGGCGACGATGGCCGCTGCGGGGCCCTCGGAGCGGAAGAGTTGGGTCAACTTCTGCCAGGTCCTGGGCGTGGCGCGGTCCTTGGGGTTGAAGGCCTTGTAGGCGCAATAGCCCAGCGCGGGGGCGGCGACGGTGACGCCGTCCTGCGGCGAGCCGGGGGACCAGTCCATCTGCTCGCCCCTCCCGTTGATGGCGTTGATGGTGATGAGAGCGGTGTCTTTGGAGAAGGAGCCGGGGTACTGGTCGTTCTTTTTGGAACCCGCGTTGTTGCCGGCGAGGCCGGTGGTGGCGATGAGGACGATGTCGTCTTCCATCATCTTCTCCAGGATCTCCTTGTACGCCGCGATGGCCTTTGGGTCGCCGAGCGGTGCTATCGAGTGTCAGCCTTGGGGATAAACAAGCCTGTGCGAACATGTGATGAACCAGACAGAGACGAAACTTACTGGTGTATGTCAAGCTCACCACGGCCTTCCCCTCAAGGCCGTTCTTGTGGATGTCGTTCTTCACCATGGCCAACGCCTTGAGCATTTCCGACAGGTGGATGGCCCCGAACATGTCTCTTTGACCAGAAAGCTTGACCATGACGACGTTTGCCTTCCTGGCCACGCCGAAATGGGGACCAATGACCTTGGATGCCATGCAGGTACCATCGCCGAGGCTGATGTCGGTGTCGTCGTCGGTCCTGGTTTTCGTGGCGCCAGGGGCGAAGATGAACCTCTTGGTGCCGACGGCATTCTTGATGTCCTATCCACGGTACGTACGTCTGTTAGAAGAAGGCGACAAAAACCAAACGTGAAGAGGTGCTGAAAAGCTTACCGGGCTCTGCAAGTTGAGCCCAGTTCCGAGTATGTACACCGTGATGCCCAAGCCCGCATCCTCGTCGTACGCAAAGGTAGTCGTCAACATCCTGCCGGGTACCTGGGAAACGTAGGCCAGGTCTGTTGCCACCACCTGCTCGCTGTCTCTCAGATCGGAATCGGGCCCGTACCCTTCTTGCCTCGCAACCTTTTTGGGCTGCTTTGCGACGCTCAACGGGTCCTTGGCCAAGGCTGGGGGCGGTTCCGACGGGCCTTCTTCGTCGCCTTCCACGGCCGCCGGTTTCGCGAGGAGGTCCTTCAATTCTCCGAATAGGGCGTCTTCGCTGACGGCCGCGACCTGTTACACTCGTGTTAACCGACGGGAAGTGAAGAAACAGTTCGGACGAGTTACTCACTCCCTTCTGGCCTTCCAACTTCTCTGCAGCTTCGAAACTCAACGGGGCTTCGTAGAACAAGACGCTGTTATCCTCCTCGTCCGTAACGGAAACCAAGCTGTTCCTCGCTGACGTGAACAAACTCGACTCGATCGACTCGAGTTCGGCGGCCGTTCCCTCATTATCAGGAACGACAATGTACATCGGCATCGAGCTGGATGTAGCCGATGCAGAAGAGCTGCTCGACGAAAAGGAAGAAGAGCTGCTCGACGACGAGGAAGAAGAGCTGGTCGGCAAGAAGGAAGAAGCGCTGGTCGGCGCAAAGGAAGAAGCGCTGGTCGACGTGACGGAGGAAAATCCGGTCCGCGCAAAGGACAGCGCTGTCTCGGAAGAGGTCACCGGCAGCTGGGGCTGACTGTCCTCCTTGTCCTTCTCGGACTCGTCGCCGGGCTGCTCGGACTCGTCGCCGGGCTGCTCGATCTGCTGCGGCTTGGGACCGAAAAGCGAAGTCAACCCCGCGGCGAGACCTCCGACCCCGGCTCCGACCTGGGCCACGCTCCCGGCGGCCATGCTGAAGTACTGGCCGGCGATGAGCAGGTACGCTCCGCCGGCGCCGGCGGCGACAATCATGCCGGCCGAGAGGCCCGACCCATCGCTCACCACCTCGCCGTTGCCAACCGTCAACATTGGTGCCGCGCTCGTGGTGGTCGTTGCGGACGATGTTCTGGATGGGGGGGCCGGGCTGGTGGGACTGGCGGATATGGGCGGATGGCTCGACGTCAGCGAGGCGCTGTGTGATGATGTTGGACGATGGCTGGAAAGGGGTCGAGTATGGTTCGAGAATGGGGCGCTGCCGCTCAGGGCTCGTGGAAAGTTTGAACCTCCATTACCACGCATGTGCAAAGGCGAGGGTTCGCGCGGGCGTGCGAGAGCCTCATCGCTGAAAGAGAGGAGCGAGAGGAAAAGGAATGTGCCATCGGCGCGCATTGTAGCAAGAAATGAGTGTGGTTGGCCGTAGAGAATGGTAAGAGAGAGGACAATCTACGATCCGCTTCAAGGTTGAAAACGAAGGTGATCAAGACGGACAAAGAACAAAGTACTTCATTTCTCTGGTTTGTTTGTTCGGCCTCGGTGTTGGGAACAGGTCCGCGCCTACGTCGATCCGCCGATTAAAACCCCATGTTAAAACACCCACAATGTCCGTGTCACGATTCATAGCATCTTGTTAGGCTATATGATGGTTAATTCCGATCATACCGAAGTGGGATGGGACGCCCTGATAATTTTGTACTCATATTCTAGAAACTCTGGCCAGGAACATTGACTCCCATAGATGAGGCTAGAAAACCTTACGAGACAGGCCAAGGGTGGTAATATACGACGCAGTTTGGCATCTATGCGATAAGATTAATGACGACAGCAGTCTCGGCGCAGGTAACCCTCTTACCATCCATGAGTCAAGCTTGAAATAGATCAACCAAGTCGTCCCGCGTGCCGCGCACTTCAGATCCAACTCCCTGCGTAAGGGGCGCAGCCATCCCACAACGTCTTCCGGCTTTGCGGCGTTTTGTCGGACAACGACTCCTTCGCGGAGTTCTCACGGAGGACTCCGCCGTCGCAACGAAGACACTCCCGGCCGACTGTGTGTGCGTGTGGCATCGCTGTCAACATAGTCACGCCGTCGACCAACCGGCAATCAGTCGCAGCTGGGTTGGCTTTGAGTCAACGACGACTTGAACTATTCTTGTGAGCTGATTCAATGCGTATAGCATCTTCTTCTAGTCCCATTTCTGCGCTAGTCCCGTCGGTGTAGTTCGACAACCGCTGAGATGGCCATCAGGACAACAGGGCCAACTCACCTTCTCCCTGAAACGCGCATCGCAACGCGCAACGCGGCCTCTTGTCAGTGTACAAAAACGAACTTCAGGATTCTTCACTTTCAAGGTGCCCACGATCCCAAGGCTGAGGCGTCATGACACCCGGCGGGCAGACTATTGAAACTCTATCAATAGGTTTGTCGTATTCATCCCGCTGATCTCCCGCTGAACGGACTTGTGCCCCGAGCCACCAAAGATTACCGCCATCTCACCCATGGAATGCCCTGTTTTGTCATGTTGGCATCTCCAAGGCCTCGCTGGCCTAAGCCCTGTGGATGACGTGACATGGCGGGAATAAAAATACCGGGCCGCGAGAGATGCAACCATTCGGCAAGCCGACCATGTGTTCTGGACTCGGTGCGATTGAATCCCAATCCATCCGCAGGCCTACTGACGATCATCGAATTATACTGTCAAACTCTACCCATGGGTCGATTTCGTTCGTTGTGCTTCAGCACGTACAACAAGCTTGTTTCGATGCAAAGATTGTCATCTTTCTGACCATTGCCGGACTCTGTTTTCCAC
This sequence comes from Colletotrichum lindemuthianum, assembly GCA_001693025.2. Classification (NCBI taxonomy): domain Eukaryota; kingdom Fungi; phylum Ascomycota; class Sordariomycetes; order Glomerellales; family Glomerellaceae; genus Colletotrichum; species Colletotrichum lindemuthianum. Next base: position 23,337 of record MASP02000661.1, on the reverse strand, counting down.
CACCAACCTAGGTTTACAGCCTTCAAGGATGTCTTGCATACATCTGCTGTCATCTCCATGACGCTATCTGCATTTCCAATGTAATGGCCTTCATACATGTCCGGCACTACCGAAACCTCTGGGCAGATACGGCGAGCACTATCGCAAGAGTGGGCAACAAGAGCATGACCAAAACCAACCCGATATCCAGCTCTTCGAGCGCGAGCTCCACGCCGGGAGAGACCAAACTCCAAGGAAAACCCGGAGGATCCCTCCTCCGTCGTTGCTCCACCCTCTCTAGCAAACGCTTGCCGACATTCGGAATCTCGACAATCACCCGATGGCGGTAGACCTCGGCCTTGTGGCGGACGTACAACGTCTGCAAGTCTGCGTCGTAGGACCAATCACCATCGCTGATCTTGACGTTGATACCGCCTTCGTAGTGGTACTTGGGGATAAACACCTCGGTCGTCCGCACTTTCTCCGACTGCTTCTCTCCGACGAGGTCTTGGCTGGACCACTCGAACTCGAACCTCAACGTTCGGGGGTCCCAGTCAGACCGCAGCGGACGTCCTGCAATCTTGACAGCATACGGCCGGATGACGACGTCCAAGACTCGTCCTCCACGGTAAAGCTCGTCGTTTGCGTGCGCCTCATTCGCAATGTCTTGGAGGATGACTCCAGGCTTCTCCTCGGCGTCACCATTAATAACCGAGAAGTCCTCCTTGTTCCACCCGTCTCCATATTCGACGCGGTTGTCCGGGTTGTAGTTCCATAGCGTGAAAGCCACGTGGTTGTCCTCCATGGCAGAAATGAGAGCATGCATCAGCTCCCGCTGCTTGTCATATCGGCCTGTAGCGAACGCCTCCTGCCCGTCGATATCGAACGGGATGCCGACCTCGCCAATCACCGCCGGCACATGGCTTCCGAGAGACAGCTTGCCGTACTTGATGATGTTGCTCAATTGCAGGCGGTAGTTCTTGCGGAGCGCCCGCGCGCCGAAGTAGAGTGCCTTGAGGATGAACATGCCTCTGGCAAGCCCCTGCACATTCACGCTCATCCATGAATGGTGCTTGCTAAACAGAACGTTGAGATCGTAGAAATGAGGTGCAAACACGAGGTTTTCGGGTCTCTTGGTGTCGATTACCGTTTTCGTTGCGTGAGTCTGCTTTTGGGCTGCTTTGATCTCCCGAGAGTCTTTCCCGATCCAAGGAGGCATAAACTCATTAGGAATAGGCTCGACGAAACAGAACTGACGAGAAGAGCTTCGTGACACACGCTCGGAGAATCGCCTGAGGAACGGTGCGTAAAAGTCGCGGTACCATTCGATTGCAGTACCCTCGCGACCGGGGCGATGGTCGACTTCGAAGTAGCTCTTCTGCAACACTTTCGGACTCTTGTTGGTTTCGTCCCATTCCCAAGCACCATGAGCGCGCCATACGCACTCCCCAATACCGTGATTGGGCTTTTTGGATGAAAGCCACGCCGATCGCCCCTTTGGATCGACGACGGACCTGTGCGATACTCGGGTAGGGAACGGCCAGGACTTGACGTAGTAATCGACCTCTTGAGCATATCCGCTGGCAAGGGCAAGAGCCTGTGTCAAGGAAGGATAGTGGCCAATGTGAAGATCCGTGTCGTAGTTCCAGCCGTCGAACCCATGAAGGTTGATCAGCCCACGGTGAGGCTCGTTCATGGGCTCAAACCCGATGCAGGCCTCGAGCCCAGCAACCTCATCCGCCAGCCTGCCGAACGCCTCAATCAAGGCGTCTTGCAGAAACTCTTTCACCGATACACTCTCTTCCTCGCCGTTTTCTGGTCGTCGCTGGCACTTCAGCTTCGGCGCGAGGGCGTCGCCAGCCCAGAAGAGCGTCGCCATGGTGGAGGCAGCCAGCTTTTGGTACCCTGAAGGCCACACAAATGGGCCACTGGGTTCTTTCTCATTGACGGGTGCAGTTTTCCTCCGCAACTCGTCCTGTCCGTGGACGTACGCAGCGCCCGTTTCCGTGAAAGCTTCGACGTCGAGTCCGGCAATCTCAAAGGTCCATCCAGGAGCACCGCTGCCTCCACTGAACCTGCTCCAAACATCCTGATGAGCGCACACGAAACACTTGATACCGTATTCTGGCATCATTGCGATGAGTCTTCGGAGGTACTCGATGTACTCCAAGTCGAGATCAGTACGGGGATCCGGTCCCGCGTGGCCGATGGACTCCCATGTTACCAGGAGTCTTATCAGAGGAAGACCCCAGGCTTGCAGACGGCGGAAGTGGAGTGGCGCATCTTCAAGCGGGAACGGTCTTCCGACGAATGTGACGGTGCGATGCTCGAAGAAGCCCTCTGTGAGGTGAGAGAGACCATTCGGGTTGGTTGGCAGTTTGCTTGCGCCAGAGATGTTCAGTCCGTGAAGCGTGAGTGTGCGTCCGTGGACGTCGACAAAATAACCGTCTTTGGTTTCGATCGGCCCACCCAAGGCCGCATCCGAAAGATCGTTGGCGGCATAGCTTGCCGATGTTGCACGAGGCGGTGACATGGTCGTTGTGTGGGAAAAGACAAACAACCCAAGGCCAGGAGTCGTGAGCTGTCTACCAAGTTTAAGGTACTGAGGTTGAAGTACCTCAGAAGGGGCCCATTACGTACGCAGCCCACCCAGGTGTGCAGCTTGCTGAGTCAGCGAGCCCGCCTCACCGAGAGTTGCTGTAAAGGTGAGAAGTCGCTTAGTTGCGGAGTATTATTTCCGTTCGTTTTGCTTTACAGCTCGCCATATGTCTCAGCTCGACTAGCATAACTTCATTGCACTGGCAAGCGGGTGACAAAAAAGATAAAACTCGGTAAGACTCATCGCCAGATCTCTACTACAGTTAAATACTAGGATCAGGCCCAATCTTCAATAAAAAGACATATTTCTTTTACCTGAAGTACTAAATAGCTTAAACCTATATTTTATAAGATTCTATTATAACTATTTAACCATTAATATACTATACTTTTACTGTGTAAAGTGTTCCTGTGTATCATTTTTTTGTCACCCTCTTGACTGGTTTCTCCATAGCGTGCATATCCCATTAGATTATTGGTGTCTCGTCCCACTCGAACTCCTTGTAAATTCCATTAAACTTTAGCTGGGGCTGTTTGCTACAGCACATCGGAAGCTTACTTGTGCTGGGCAGCACGATACCGATACATATGTGGGATTTTGTCTTGAAAACCTGATGGAAGGGCTCGTTATGATTCAAGTTGGCGAATGCTCCGAGTCTACGCTTGCGCCACTAGTTGATCTGCCGTTGCTCAGCGCTGTCGTTGTCTACCAAACAGTAATGGGTGCTGATTCTCAAGATTAACACATCGCCAATGGGCAATGGCTGATAATCCGTGGTGAAATATCGGACATGGTGAAAATCAGATGTCTCAAACTTGTTTGCTGTGGGTAAAATCTTTGTGGAATATGGTACCCCGAGAGACGTCGACATATCCTTCAACAGTCGCTTGGTCGTCAGCTTTTGTCGATGAGAGTTTGCGAATCAAGTTGCCCTGGAAAGATGAGCTCTTCAAGACAGAAACTAATAAGAGTAGAACTACTGGCATTCATCAACGGCTTTGGTAATCCGTAGGTTTGAAGCTGCGGAGGGAATTGTGAGATGAAACTCCGTGACGTGAAGCAATATATACAAGTTCTCCATCTCGTCTGCCCATATACATGTGTTATTCCAAACCAACCCAATCTTGATATCTGATTTGCATGAGACGAAAGTGTAACTTGGGCTCACTCATGTTCCTCATCATCAACATCCTCAACGTCGGCGTCAACATCAGCATCCTCCTGGCGGCGAGCATGACCATTGTTTTGGCTATGGACATTTTCAAAAACAGTCGGGATACGGATACGGATACATGCTGTTGGTGAGACCAACACATACAAACATATACGCCCCCGTTGAGCTATCCAGGCCTCATGCGGTTATTTAGATGGTCTTTTCGTCTCCACGCTGTCCGGGCGCGCCACCGACGCCGGCCTCGCCCGGCCCGTCATCGCCGTGGGCCTTGCGCTTCTCGTCCTCGGCACCTTCATAACTAGCCTGGCGACCCAGTACTGGCAGATCCTCCTTGCCCAGGGTCTCTGTATCGGCATTGGCCAGGGCCTGACGTGGTTGCCCAGCGTGACCCTAATTTCCACCTACTTCGTGCGGCGCCGCGTTTCGCCGTCACCGCCGCCGCCACCGGGACGAGCACCGGAGGCATGATGTTTCCTGCCGTGATCCAGCACCTGACCCCCAAAATCGGTATGTTACGAAGCTCGACTAGGCCGTGCCCGGGAGGAGCAGCTCTAACCCGAAAACCCCTCCTTTAGGCTTCCCGTGGGCTGTGCGCTCCATGGCCTTCATCGTACTCGTCATGTCGGTTGTTATCGTGGCCCTAGTCCGCACCCGGATCCCTGCGCGTAAATCGGGCCCCTTGGTGGAATGGGCCGCATTCCGGGAATCGTCCTACATACTCTTCACCTTTGGCATCTTTCTTCTATACTGGACCCTCTATTTCGCCTTCTTCTACGTAACTTTGTCCCTTCCCTCCTGTCGTCCAGGCGGAACAGTCGAGCTAAGGCCTTGCCAGATCCTAGTCTAAGCCGTCGAAGACCTGGGCCTGTCGCAGTCTGACGCCGTCAACTTGATCACCGTCATCAACGCCTGCGGGCTGCCAATCCGAGCGCCGTGCGGTTACCTGGCGGACCGCTTCGTCGGGCCTTTGAACTGCCTGATCCCATGGGTCGCGCTCTGCGGCCTTCTCATGTTCTGCTGGGCCGGCGTAGGCACCGTGGCCGGACTGTACGCCTTCGCCGTCTTCTACGGCCTCGCTTCCGCCGCTGCCATGGGCTTGTTCGCCGGCACGGTGCCGTCGCTGACCAAGGACCTGGACAAAATCGGCACCCGCGTCGGCATGATCATGACTCTTGTGAGCTTGGGTCCCCTCACCGGCCCATCGGTGGCCGGCGTGCTTATCGCGCGGACCGGTGGTCGTTATTGGGCCGCGCAGACTTGGGCCGGCGCGTCGCTGTTGTTGAGCACGGCGGCGTTGATTGGGGCGAGACTCTACGCCTCCGGTTTGAAGTTGAAGGTCAAGATGTGACATAACATTGCTGCTATCCACGTAAAGAATGTTGGAGGTGCTTCACTCTCTCAACGAGGCTAGTGTGGGGAATACATAGTGCCGCAGTCTGTTTTCCGAGAGGACGATGGATAGTAGCATGCTCAGCTGATGTGACCTGTCTGTTGAGACTTTGGACGAGTCGGATTATGAGGCAGCGCAATAAGGCCTCTTGAAGAAACGGGAGTCAAATCACTCCAGTGGTAGTAGAAGGTGTTTTGGAAATTCCATGTAGACCTTGGCATTCATTCCTCGTGATGATTGAGTTGTGTGTATAAATAGTCCCAAGATAATATGTATCTAGTTACGGTATGTGATAGGCTTATCCCCGGAGTTCCTGTATTTCCAGCTTAGAAACCCTGCTTCTGGAGCCTTATATAGCGCACGAGGCCACAATGAGTTATACAGAATACACACACGATTTTACCCCCTAATTACACGCAACAATAGGAGTCTAAGCTCTGACTATTTGGGAGCCATTCAGCATGACGGGAGTTCTTCATGTAATCCCCCATTAAATATCCATGTCACGGTTTGCGGTAGTCAAAATCCATCGCACACAAGCAACAGCTGCCACATTCGGCCTCACTGGAAACTCCAAACTAGACCTGCGGTCTCGCCATAGCCGCCATGCGGGAGCTAGACGCTCGGCTGAACGGCGGCCAGACACAGCGCCAACGTCTGAGAACCACACCAGCGGAAAGGATCGATTTGGCAAATGGCATATACCCGTGGATGTCCCCTGAGGTCGGAGGAATCCGCGGCTGTTCCACAAGACAAAAAATGGCGAAAGGTGGCTATAGTTAGCCATGTGGAAGTCGAAGCGATGGCTACCGTGTTTCGTTTGATACGAATACGCAGCACGGCAACATAGAGTACGGCATGAGCCCGCTTCTCTCCGAATTACGACATTACTGCGGGGAGTAACGCAATTTGAAGCCCTTTTGAAAATTTGAAAATCCTGAGGTACTGAGTTGATAAGTCAGTTGTGGAAGGCGTCTTGCTCTGGAAAGCTGCCTGTTGCATGAAGCTTCGCCACTATTTTTTTCGCCACTATTTTGGATCGTGTGAGGCCGAAATCACCGCTCGACGTCCCAGATCGTAACCTACGAGGCTGATTTGGGCCCATGAGACTGTCTAGATTAAATACTGTTGGATTGGTTGATTCGGGGAAGCAGAGATGGGAATAAGTCTAGGAATTAGATCTGACCATGAGCGTTGTGGCCTTCGAGCTAGCTGTTTTCGCCAGCATCTACGAGACAAACGCGTTCATTACGCGGGAATTACGCGGTCATTGGGAGTGCAAGTTCGTCTCGACGAGTCTTGACCCCGCGGGATCAAACGACCATGTCGCAATAAAAGGCGCAGCAGAAAGGGGCAGTCAATTTGCTTCCAATTCATATCCAAAGACTGCAGTGTTACTTTCAGCTGCAGCCAGGAGGTTATATGCTGTGCGCAAAGCTTGCGCACATGGGAGATGAACTAGCGTCGAAGAGCGTCGTAATCATGATTTCCACACAGGTACGTGAGGCTGGTGTACTGCTTGCTTTTCCTTTCAGACTCCAAACTCCAGAACATGATGGTCCAGTTTCCCCATCATCGTGACCAGTATACGCGGGTATAGTTCAATCCAAGCCTCAAGCAGTAGGGTCGGCCTTGGGTACGCTAGGCAGCTCCGCAGCGATGGCATTGGCTTCTTCGGTCTTTTGCTTCGATGAGGTTTCAGAGGTCGTCTCGTTCGTGGTCGATGTGCCTTTCGGGGGAAAGTGCTGACTGTGTAGTAAGTTAGTCTAAATCCACAATGCCGAGGGGTACGACTTACGGAAGAGTCTTGTCGTAGGCGTTGACGTCCTTCATCTCGAAAGTGCAAAAGACGACCCTATCCAGGTTCTTGCCCTTCTCACTGTCCAGGAACTTTCTCACGGTTCCGATGGCAACCGGGGCGGCATCTCTGCTGGGGTATCCGTAGATGCCAGTGCTAATGGCGCTGAAAGCGATACTGCGGCAGTTATTCTGGACAGCAAGGTCCAGGCTGGACTGGTAGCAGCCCTTCAAGAGCTCTTCAGATACCTCGGGGGCGAGGGCATCGTACACAGGGCCGACAGTGTGAATCACCTTTTCGCAGGGAAGTTCGTAGGCACCGGTAATTTTGGAAGAACCTGTTTCGCAGCCATCGAGGGTGCGGCACTCCTTGCGCAACCCCAAGCCGGCAGCACGGTGGATGGCACCATCTACGCCGCTGCCTCCCAAAAGGGAGGAGTTTGCGGCGTTGACAATCGCATCGACCTCAAGCTTGGTGATGTCGCTGCGGATGACTGACACCTTCTGATTGTGCGAGGCGTTGTGAGGGAAGAGGACCTTGGCGGGGGCGGAGAGCTTGCCGAGCTTGTAGAGAAGCTCGAGGGTGGGGATATCGGCGACAGCGGTGGTGGCCATGTTCGCGATTTGGCGTACGGGCATAGGAAGATGTGAATTCTCCTGTGATGGGGTTCGAGACGTCTGTAGTAAGACTGGTTTCGGTGCGACGGGCGCTCGGTGGTTGACGTAGGATTGTAGTTGGTGATGGCCGGATTCAAGGAGCCCGTGACGACATAGCTACCTGCCAAAGTATCGCATGACGCAGGAAGGCGGCCTTATCTTATCGCCTCAGTTTACGAGGCAGGTACAGCCGGAAAAGGCATGCCTACTGGTGCTTCCGCCTTTCCGATTCAAGATACGGAGTAGTTTGGGTATTTGCTGGCTAAAACGCAAGGGAGAGAGGGATGAAGAGAGTTATGGGGTTTTTGATAAGTAATTTTTATTAGAATGTAGGTAGGTGGTTAACTAGCTAGAATATTTATTGTCTGGCAGAAGGTCTAGTGGCGGGCCTTTAGCCCTTATTATATATAAAGTGAAGGTATTATGATCCTTATCTGATAAGATAGCATAAGGTGGGTATAGCCTGTAGGCTGTATTCTAATACTCCCACTTAAGCTAAGTAGCTATATTAGATAACCTTAGTAATACCTCTTCTGCTAGAATACCTACTATTCTCACTAAAACCTATCTAGATCTAAAATCCTTATAGGAAAAAGATACTTTAGAAGAAAAAAAGTTAATAGCTATATTTTTATTATTATATAAATATATTAGTTTACCTGTTAGGGTAATTACATGCCGTATATGATCTTATTATATGGATACAAACTGGTGTTCTAATATTCGTTATTATTATTATTACGTTATATAGCGTGCGGCGCTATATAAGGCTCTAGATCTACAGTATAGTAATTACTTACTAATTGCTATACTGCTAAGCTACAGCTGGCACTGGGTGCCAGGTATTTATAGCCAGTAGGCTATAGAGGGTATACTGCTATATATATAGTAGCATATATAGTTACTATATACCCTATAGTATAGCGTAACTAACACTAGTAACTTTTCTTTTTATTATATACTCTAGTGCCTATCTATTTACATAAAAAATAGTGCTTTTTGCAATCTACACCCTTTACCTAAATAATATCCAAATACCTATTTATCTACTCTACTTAAGTTACCTATCCCTCTATTTGAATAGTTATATAGTTTAAATTGATAAATCTCTTAAGGATGCAGTTTAGAGTGCTCTTTATAAAGGTATTAGTAATATTATTATCTCTATTAATCCACTATATTTTATAGAGCTTACGACGCTTATATAACTATCTTAATACTATAATATTAATTATTAGACACTTCTCTTTAGTAGTGCTGAACTTTATAAGGTACTTATAAAGTAAGTATAAGTTAGTATATATAATAGTTAGGATCTGAGGAAGCTTTTAGTGGTTAAGGATCTTCTTAAGTAATATAGCTATAATATAGGTAAAGTCTATACTAGCTACTATAGTATAGATCTCTAAGGTAAGCATACTCCTAGTAACTCTCTTACTTTTAGTAGATAAGTAGTATATAAGGTTACTATAGAGGTTAAACTAGCTATTATTAGTTATAGTCTCTTAGCCTAGGATTATTATGAATCCCAGTTAAGATGAGAGATTAGTGTTATTAGCAAAAGAGCTGTTAACAAAAGCGTAAAGGTATACTTTAGAGAGGTTAAGTAGCATAAAGTTGAGGCTTCAGTCAAGATGCTCTATTTGCTATTTAAGCTGTTTATTGAGCGTAGCAGTGTTATCACTCGAGGGTTATTACTCTTACGCTGCATGCGAGAGGTTGAATAGAGCCTCCAGTTAGCATATAGAGGTAAGGTATATACTGCATACATGTTATTTAATATATACCTTCTTGAGTGCCTCAGGTGTGGCGTACGTATTAATAAGAGCTAGCTTTTACTCTTAATACTTTTAGCGTAAGTAGAGGTAATCACTATAGAGCGATAGGATACTTCTATTAAATACGAGGGGTGTAGTCTCTAAGAGTATAATTTTAAGCTTCACCTTAAATAAAGCTTTTTTAAGTTCCTTATCCTCTCAGTAAGAAAATACTATATCAGAGAGGCTAAGGATATTATTAGTTTATATACTAATAAGGCTAAAAGCGTCATTTTAAGTGTATAAGATAAGGAGGTATAAGTTATATATTAAAGTTTCTATTTATAACTACTTCTTATAATATATAGAGTAAGTTACCTACTAGTAGGTTCCAGCTTCAGTGAAGCTATAAAGTAGCTTAATAATAATTATTATAGAGTCTAGAGGATACTACCCTTTAAGGTATGAGGGTAGATTAGTTATAATATACCTTATAAGCTCTATTTTAGCTTAAATGTAAGCTTAAGTAATATTATAAAGCTATATTATTATACTTTTATACTTAAGGAGGATTAAAGTTACAGTTAAAATTAATTACTAGCTACTTTATTAGATTATTAGTAATTACGTTAAAATCTCAAACTTACTATAGTCTCTAAAGCTTTAGATTATAAGTTTTAACTTCTTATATACCTTATTAGTATTTTAATTCTTAATTTTATTAATAATATAAAATTTAAAATACTTATAGCTTTTATAGAGGATAGAATTATATTAGATAATCTTTATAATACTGTTATTAATAATACTCTCAACCTCCTTTTTAATTAACTCTTTAAATAGTAAGCTAGATATTATAATTATATCTTTTATATAGAGGGTAAATAAGAATACTAAATCTAATTACTTCTTAGTTATAAAGTATACTATAAAATAAGCTTCTTATTTAAACCTTAGAGATAGTAAACTAACTATATACCTATAAGTTATATAACTTAGAGATATTAGTCTAGTCTGAAGTATTTGAGGTTAAGATAGTAGGTTACTAACTACTTAGAGAGGGAAGATATTATTATCTCCTGCAACAGAGGCAGTATAAGGTGTTAGCTATATATTTAGAGCTTTAGGGATAGTTACGGATGAAATTAGAGTAGCTACACAAGATTGTAAGCTTCTATTTACTATTAGGTTATTTATAGATTCTTAGCCTAACTGAGGATTAGTATATAAAACTATAAATACTAGCTTTTATAAAGCTATAATTCCAGCTATACTATTATTAATCTTTTATTTATTACTTTTAAAATACTATTTTATAACTGTTAATTAAAACTCTTAAAAGCTATAAGGTAGCTTAAGAATATATATCTTACTATAGATAGTAATAAGAAAGTATAGCCTTTACTAGCTTTTTTTCTCTCGCTATATACGCATAAGAATCTAGAGTGGGAGGGTTATTATACGAGAGGTATTAAGACTGTTATATATTACTAAAGTAGTGTTAATAGTGTACTTAGTATACTTACAGTGGACCTCCTCTGTGGCCTTACGTATAGCTTAGGCTCAGGCAGTAATATCCAGAGAGGAAGCTGAATCTTCTATAAGGCGTAAGTACACTCTAAAAACAAGTAGCGTAAATATAAAGCTATTCAGGTTAGTAGTATTATTAATTACTTTACATACTACCTGAAGGGATACCTCTCAAGTGGCAGTAGGAAGTTCTATATAGTAAATCTTATATATATAATAGAGGAGTATATAGTAATACTCTACTTTACTGACACTATTATATACCTTAATAAGTATAATATAAACTATTAATCCTATAGTTTTTACCTCTAATCTAAAGTCTTTAGATTAAAAAGTTATATCTATATTAGTAGTGATAAAATTAGGAGGGCCTTAGTATATATTAATCTAATATACCTTAAGGATCTCCTATATTACTTTTACTAATAGGTTAGGCAGAAATTGAGTAGCATTAAATACTATAGCAGTATTAATAATATAAAGTATATTATAGTTATCAATATAGATAATATTAATAATAATCTTAAAGTTAAAGTTAATATTACTTTAGATAGCAAAATAAAATCGTGAGGAAGCTACACTATATATTTAGCAGTAGTAGTAATACCTCTCAAGAGCCTTAAGAATATACTATTTAACTGAGTGTCCCACCTTAGTGAGGATATTATAGAGGTATACTACAGCTGAGTGTCTGAAGTGGCGGTAGAGTCTCTATATCTCTATCTCTATAAGGTATATAGAGGTAATTATTCTCTCTTTATTAAGAAGTATCTATAGATACCTCTATTTTCAAATAATAGGTATAATCTTTTTACCCTAATAAAGCTTATTATAGATATTATTAAATATAATACTAAAGTAATCTATATCTATAAGGTAGAGTAGGAAAAATATATTATATAGGATTATATAAAATATAATAACACTAAGTAGCATAAGCATATTAACTATTCCAAATATCGTAATAGGAGCAGCTCCTCTGAAGTATATTATAACTAATTCACCTTACGGAGGTATAAAAGTAATAGAGGGGATAACTAACTACTTTAATATAGTAAACTGGGAGTATCCTACAGTTAAGAAGCTAGTAGCATCTAAATCAGGTAAAATACCTTAAAATATAATATTTAAGTAGTAGCCCTTAAGTGTAAAAGTATATACAGAGGCAGTAGTATTATCTATAAGTTTGCTACTAATAGTGATACTTTTAGTAAGGATATAGACTATTACCTAATCTTAGAGGATTCTAGTAATTTTACCTCTATTAAAGGTAATAAGCTTCTTGCTATAAAATGATATGAAAAACGTCTCTAAGGCAGATCCTACAGAGTGGCCTTCCTTGAGGTTAATACCTATTTAATACTGCACAATAACGTCTCCATTAGTGTCAACCTCTAGCGGGGCCTTAAGGCTGTCATTATTAAGATTATTAACACCTTTATAGCTTGTAAGGAAGGCTTAGTATACTGCTGCAGAGTGCGCCTTGGGGTTAGTGGTTAACTTATACTTGTTAAATAAGGTGCGCCTCTCCTTAAGAATATACCTTATAGACTAATAACCAGGTTTGCCACACATATAGCACTTTTAATCAGTATAGCTGCGTATAGATATTAGAGGTGAGTAATAGCCACCTGGAGCGTGAGGCTGCATACATATAGAGGCATAGCTACAGTCTTGAAGGTTACCTTAAGGTAAGTTATATATATAGTTGGTCTAAAATTAATCTCTAGCTACCTTCTAGTAGTTATCTCTATTATCTTACATATATTATACCTTTTAGATTAATAAAGTATTACTTACAGCAGATCTCAACTAATTATAGAGACTCTAAGAGGTTACTGCAGAACTAAAGAAGGCTAACTAGCACTCTAGTATATTATAGTATATACTTATAAGCTGGAGGTGGAGGGCGTTATCTATTTAGATCTTTACAGAGAAGACTTTTTAGATATATATAAGCTTTAAGATCAGAAGCTTGAGAGCCTCCTTTTTACCCTTATTAGGGTTTTCAGTAATAACACTTTGAAAAGTAATATTCTACTAATTAGAGAGGTAAAATTGTTAATTCTTATTATTCTCGAAGTAGTTCTTAACTTACTAGACTATTTAGTTAAACGTAAGATTAATATTTAAGTTACTTAAGTAGTTAAAATAAAACTTAAGAGCATTATCCTTAAGTATAATTAAAAATAACTTTACCTATATATATTATAGGATACTAAGTTTAAAGTAGTAATTATAGAAGATATAGATCTTTAACTTAAGGATATTATAGAGGTTTCTACTATATTTTATATTCTTATTATATAACTTCGTGAGGTCTATAGTATATTTAGCAGATATATTATTAAATAGGATAGTAGTAGCAGTATATAGGGGGCGTTCTTGATATTTAAGTTAGTCTCAGCTAGAATCTCAGTGGTCCTCTTAATATTAGAGAGGCTCTAAGATAATTAAATAGGAAGCTGGTAAGACTATCAGTTATAATAGAGGTTTCTCGCCCGAAGCTATATATATATAAACTAGCTAGTTTAATAGTAGGCGTCTCTCTTTAACTACTTACAGCGGGAGTATTACTAATATAGTATTTTTAACTTTTAGTTAGATATTATAGAGGAGTAAAGTAAAGTTTAACTTCTCTATAAGGAGGTTATTAACCCACTTAGGGTACTTCTTAAAGTTACTTATAAGGATAGTATAACGTTTTAGTATATTATTGATTTTATTAAGAGTCTATAAGGTAAACCCCTCTTACTGAGTCAGTTAGTATATTACTATAAAGATTTAATTACTATCCTTATTAACTTTAATATTATAAACTATAAGGTAGTCTCTAAAATATTAGATTATAGAGATATTAGTAAGCTACTAAATTACTATAGGCTAGTCCTTAAAATTACTTTTAAATATCTAAAAAAGTTCTAAGCTATAAAGTCTCATATAGATATAGAAGGCTATTTAGTATACTAAATAAGTAGAAATTTTTATAGAATCCTCCTCTATAATAGTCTTGTGGTTAATATTGAGGATTTAGCTGAAAAATACCGAGTTAAGATATTAGTAGAACCTTATAAGTATAGAGATACTTAATAATATTATTATTATGAATATAAAGCTACCTGGGGCAGGCATCTCGCCTATAGGGGTTAATTCAGATATTATTATAAAGGTGAGGGAGGTGTGGGGTAAGGGAGGATTATTAATATTACTGGATCCACACAGAGAGAGGTAGGGGAAGAGTTTTCAAGAGGCTACATAAATCTCTCAAGAGGTTAAGGCTAGAGATACTATAAATCTCTAATACTAAAAAATCTAGTGATAGCTTAAAGAGGATTATTATATTAGTTAAATATACTTCTATAAGTAATAAAAGTAATTATAGTTATTAGCTTCTTAGTAGTTATTATTAAGAAGTTACTTTATTTTAATATTAAAGTTAAATATAGTTATTAGTATCTTAATAGTGGCGATCTATAAGGGATTAGTATGCAGTTTAGAGGCTTCTAGTAAGATCCTAGGGTGGGGAAGGTCTGAGGTGTCTAAATAATAATCTTATAATCTTTTATCTTATATAGACCTTAGGCGTAGGGTTTCGCAATTATTTCTTCTGATATAGTAGGCTTTACTAATCTGTAGTATAGTAGTATAATAGTTATGTTAACTACTGATCAGTATTAGTTTACCTGTTAGGGTAATTGCATACTATATATAATCTTATTATATAGGTGTAAACTAGTGTTCTGGTATTCATTGTTATTATTATTATATTATGTGGCGTGCGGCGCCACATAAGGCTCTAGATCTACAGTGTGGTAATTGCTTACTAATTGCCACGCTGCTAGGCTACGGCTGGCGCCGGGTGCTAGGTATCTGTAGCTAGTAGGCTATAGAGAGTATGCCGCTACGTACGTAGCAGTACGTACGGTTACTATATACCCTATAGTATGGCGTAACCGACAAAATATTATAGGTTAAGAAATTAGTAATAAATATTATAGCTTTCTTTTTAGTTTAAGTTTATATCTAAAGATATTAAAAGCTACTTAAGGTAATATCTTAGTTAGGCTATTTATAATTTATTTATAAGTTAGCTTATACTGAAAGTTAATTTCTCTCTATTTACAGAATTCTCACGAGAAATATTATTATATATTAATATACTTTATTCTAGTGTGAAATTAGAAATTTTTAGTTAAAACTAGAGCTTCCTAATTATTTCTATAGATAACTATAGTAATAATATTTTATATTTAGTTTAGTTCTCTTAGAAAGTAGTATAATTAGATAGCTTTTTTAGTAATTTATATCTACTTTATATACTCTACTTTATATAAAGATAAAGTTATAATAGTTTACTATTTAGAGAACTAGCTTATTATATTACTACTAATATTAAATAAGTATCCTAAAGTAGATTAATAAATATTAATATCTCTAGTTTAGTTACTATTTATATAGCTTACTAGTAGTTATAAGTTACTTTAGTAGTAGAATTTAAAATTATAGGTTCCTGTTGGTTTACCCGTCAGGGGTAATCGCACGCCGCACGTAGCCTTCGCTGTACGGATGCAAACTATTCTGTTCTAGTAAATCGTTGTTATTATTCCTAGGTTACATGGCCGGAGGCTATATATATAGAAGAGCTTATATAGCCGTATAGCCACGTAGCCAGTGTAGCCACATAGCCTGTACAGCCATACAGGCCGACTATTTACCCGATATAGCTATAGCATAGTGGGCCACGAGGTGGCCCAGCGGCCATGACGGTTGAACCGAATGGTTGAACCGACACTGGCAACTTTTCTTTTGTGCTATGGCGCCGTCGTCTAAATACAAAAGAAGCCTGAATAGCCAACTACCAAAAACCATATTTTTCAATATCCCCCTTTTGCCACTGAACCCGTTGCCTATCCATCCCTCCATATGATTGTAGTGGTCGTATTGATCGCTGGGATCTCTTTAAGTAAACGTAGGAGATCAGAGGGATGTAGGGCTCTGTTCGAGACTTGAGGCCACGGGGCCGTGAGGGCCATGCAGCTATGCGGCCATGGGGCCATACAGCCATGCCACAGCCATACAGCCATGCTGCAGCCATGAGGAGGTTGTTGCCTCGAGAGGTTGGCAACATTGTATGCCCTCTGGCAGTCTCCGAGATTGTTGCTTTTGGAGGTTGTAGGAGAGGGCTCTTGTCGGATGGTCCTCTTGGAGCCGCGAGGGCTGTGGGAGAGGGCTGTTGTCGTATAGCCCTCTTGGAGCCGTGAGGGCTGTGGGAGAGGGCTGTTGTCGTATGGCCCTCTTGGAGCCGTGAGGGCTGTGGGAGAGGGCTGTTATTATATGGCCCTCTTGGAGCTGCGAAGGCTGTAGGAGAGGGCTGTTGTCTGAGCCACACGTGTGGGGGGGGTGTCGGGAGGTCTCGAGAGGCTATAAAGCCATGAGGCCATGAGGGCTCTCGAGTGCGTTTACTGAACATACTCCATATAACAATACTGAAGGTGTGAATTTAAACTCCTCAGTATAGCCACAGGGAGTACCTTAAGTTAATATTATAAAGGGGAGGCTTACTGAGGTTATTTTATCCTAAAGGCACCTTCTTCACAGTAATCTCCTCACGGGAGTTAGTATATAGTTTAAAGGCTCCTAGTGAGGTTCTAAGGAGGATCTAAAGTATCCAGAGGAAACTGGAGATACTATAAACTCTAGTGCCTAGGGAAGGATTATAAAGCTTAAAAAAGTTATTTTTATATTTACTAAATATACTTTATTTAGTAATACTAAGGGTGTAAATTTAAACTCCTCAGTAGAGCTGTAGGAAATACCTTAATTTAACTAAAGTGAGAGTGTGAATTTGAACTCCTTAATAGTAGTCTCCTTAAGGAGTTAGTATATATTAATTTAGAGGCTTCCAGTAAGGTTCCAGGCAGGGAGGGTCTAAGATATCTAAATAATAAATAACTATTATAATTCTTTTACTTTACGTAAACCTTAGGTATAGGGTTTTATAATTACTTCTTCTGATAATATAGATCTTACTGATCTGTAGTATAGTGTTAATAGTTAGGTTAATACTGATTAGTATTAGTTTACCTATCAGGGGTAATTACACGCTGCACGTAGCTTTTGCTATGTGGATACAAACTATTCTATTCTGGTAAATCGTTATTATTATTCCTAGGTTATATAGCTAGAGGCTATATATATAGAAGGGCTTATATAGCTGTATAGCTACGTGGCTAGTGTAGCTACGTAGCCTGTATAGCTATACAGGCTAACTATTTACCTAATATGGCTATAGTATGGTGGGCCACGAGGTGGCCTAGCGGCTATGACAGTTAAACTGAATGGTTAAACCGACAGTTCCCTTTAGGTATTTAAGGATATATTTTACTATCTATTAATATCTTATAGTAGAGTTAGCTAAATATCAGCTGAATATTGAAACTATATAGATAATATTAGACTAGATACTAAGTATAGTATATATTAGTAAACTAATAATATAGATATACTAATATTTTAGTTTCTTAAGAACTTCATAATTTAGTTTAATTTTCTTAAGTTTAAGATTAGCTTCTATAAGTATATTATAGAGCTTATAGTCCTCTATATTAAAATTCTTAATAATCTTATTAATATAGTTTTATTAGCTGAAGTATATAGCTCTATTAGTTTTATCGCTCTAAATAGTTATACTTAGGTAGTAAGTATAGAGTTTCAGATTTATTATCTTAAAATACTTATTTAGTATTTTCTTTAGTGTCTATATTTTAGTTATAGAGGGTCCAGTAATAAGTAAGTTATCTATATAAACTATAATAATAATATTACTTCTAATAAAAATACTGCTATCTAGTGTAAAAGTTTTAAAGCTTAGATTTTTTAGGAATATTAAGATAATCTTATACTAAATCTAGGATACTTACTTTAGATTATATAGAGTTTTCTTAAATTAGTAGACTTTCTAGTAGTTTTCCTTAAGATTCTAAAGTTATTTAATATAGAGATTTTAAATATTAATTAACCTATAGAGGAAAACTATTTTAAGATTTATCTATTTAAACTTAAGATTAAGAATAACTATAATAGTAAAGATAATCTTATAGTTTATTAGTTTAACTATTAAGGCAAAGATTTTATTATAGTTAATATTCTCCTCTTATTTAAATTTTCTAACTATTTATTAGATTTTATAGTATACTAATGTGAAGGGCTGGATCTGGGTTTGTTTAACTGGAAGGTGGCGTAAAATACTGTTTATTTAGAACTAAGGAGTAAAAGAGAAGCTTTTATAGGTGTATGGAAAAGTCTGTATATATAGTACTATATAGAGCCTACTGAGGCTCTATCTAGGCAAGGAGGTTAGCTTCAGATGCCTGGGTATAGCTCTAGCTGGATATCTAGATATAGTTTATAATATTACCTCCCTCCTCTCCAGCTGCCATCCGGCTGGAGGCTCTAAGCTGGATCTCTATTATTATTCGTAATTAGCCTATATATCACTTTATACTACTTTAAGGCTGCTATATCTGTAATAATATTAATAAGTTTCTATATAGAGTTTATATATTCTTCTTATTTAATAAGAACCTCTTATTAGTATCCTCTCCCTACTTAATATATCCTTATAGTTAGAATACTTTTAACTAGTTATTTAACTTCCCTATTATTATCCACTAGTAGTAGTAGCTAGCTATTAACTATAATCTACTTAAGTAGTAGATTAGTAGCAGCTCTCTAGAGTAAATCTATATAAAACTATAGGTAAATAGACTCTAGAGTATCTAACTTTATAATATATAGTAAGAAGATCTTTACTACTATATATTTATAGTATAGTTAGGCTAGCTTTCAGCTTAACTTTCGTAACTTATAGTTAGATATATTTAATTATATTTTATTACTAACCTAATATTAATCTGTAGGGAATTAAATTTTATTTACCTAGGTTTCTAATCTCTATTAGGTAGTAGTTATCTCTATATAGATATATATTATTACTAATTATATTCTCTTAACTAGTTAGTAGGCTGTAGCTTTATTATTACTAAATAGTTTTATATACGTTTTAGTAATTAGGATAAAGTTAATATAATATTTATAATCTATAAAGAAAGATATAATTTCTATTATATTATATTATTAGTTATAGAAGACTAACTATATAATAGGCAGTAGGTTACTTTAGTTATCTTAGGATTAGTAGGTAAATACTTTTAAAACTATTTAAATCTCCTAGTTATATTATTTTATAATTCTATCAGTCTGTAGGTAGTAATTAGTATTTAATAGATATATAATATCTATTAACTTATAGAACTCTTTCTAGAAGTAACTTATTTAGTTAGATTCTCTATTACTTATAATAGAGTATAGTATTCTATAGAATCTATAGTAGTAACTGAGGAACTACTAAGTATATACTTCTATTTCTATTATATCTATCTTCTCTAATATAGAGATTTTATTTAGTTAATTAATAATAACCTAGAGGTAATAGCTACTTTATCCTTTTGTGGGGAGTAAGTTAGTAATAAAGTTTATTAATAAATTAGAGTGTAAGTAGTTAGATACTAGTAAGTGTTTTAGGAATTTTTTTTTAGCCTACCTCTAGATATAAATACTTCTATATATATTATAGTTATATATAAATTAGTAGATACTCTATAACTATCCAGACTAGTAGAACTATTAGCTTATAATCTCTAGTATATTATTATATTCTGAGTGGTCTATAGGGGAGGAGTTATATAACTTCTATACTAGTTTAGTTTTAAGTTTATTAAGGAGGTTATTACTCTCTTTACTATTTAGTATCTAAAGCTTTTCTCTAAAGGTAAGCTATCTTAGTATATTAATAGTATATTTAGTAATCTAGATTTTAATATAGAGGTTAGAAGGGAAGTTATATTCCCCCTGCTGGACTATTATAAAGATTTATTAGTATAAGAAGTCTCTCTTAGTAGTATAGTTTGATATTTCTTACAGATTTGGTTTTCTTTTAAAAATCTAGATACTAATAATATTTATATATCCTACCTAGAGTCCTATAGGGATAATAATATTTAGAATAATCTATATTATCTATCTTTATTACTTTTTATTATTCTATTTTTTAGGAGTATCTTATTCCCTCTAGGAGAGAGTATTAGAAAACACTACCTGGGCGCCCAGCTAGTATTTAAGGTAAAAATTATACTGAAATAACCTTTCTACTTATCAGTTTTACCTCTCTATAAGTTATTATTTCTTTATAAAGTATTTAAAGTTTTTATAGTTAGTAAGAATTTTAAACTTCCTAATACTTTATAGCTCTATTCTCTACGTCTGTAAATATTCTAGTATTATAAGAAGTTCCTTATTGTGGATTAGGTAATTAAACTCTGTAGGAGTTAGGTATTAGGAGTGGAAAGCTACTGGGTGCTTCATTCTAACCTTATCAGTTTAGGTTAATATACCTCCCAGAGTATATTCTAAATAGTCTGTCTCTATTATTATTAGAGTATTAGAGTTAAATATCTATAGGATTAGTTTTATAGTGAAGAGTTATTTTAGTGTGAGGAAAGCTTCTTATTATTTCAGTCTCTAGTTAAAAGAAACTAACTTCTAAGTTAGGTAGTTTAAAGGCTCTATAATAGTATTATATTAAGATATAAAAACCTTATAATAGTTTATAAATTTAAGGAAACTATAGATATCTTTCAGTAAACTAGAGAGAAACTAGTTAGTAATAACTTCTAACTTTTTAGGATTATAAGAGAGACTCTTTCTAGCTATTATAATATATTTAATATACTTAACTATAGTAA